>QODF01000057.1:1044248-1213530 GCA_024372805.1 Oostethus manadensis
GAGGGTACAGTCCACCCGTTTCCAAATGAGAACCGTGGCCTCGGATTTGGAGGTGCTGAGTCTCATCCCAGAAGCTTCACACTCAGCTGAAAACTGCTCCAGTAAACGCTGAAGGTCACAGCCTGATGAGGCCATAAGGACCACAAGGTCTGCAAATAGCAGACGGGATCCTAAGGTCACTAAGCAGGACTCCCTAAACACCTTGACTGCGCCTAGAAATTCTGTCCATTAAGATTATGAACAGAATCGGTGAGAAAGGGCAGCCTTGGCGGAGGCCAACGTTCACCCGAAACAAGCTCGACTTACTGCTGGCAATGCGAACCAGGCTCCTGCTTCGATTGTACAAGGACCGAATGGCACGTAGTAGCGGGCCACCCATCCCGTACTCCCGGAGCACCCCCCACAGGACACCACGAGGGACACGGTCGAATGCCTTTTCCAGGTCTACAAAGCACATGTAGACCGGTTGGGGTAACTCCCACATATCCTCCAGTACCCTTGCAAGGGTGTAGAGCTGGTCCAGTGTTCTGCGACCGGGCCGAAAACCACATTGGCGCTCCTGTAACCGAGGTTCAACTAACCGTCGTGCCCTTCACTCCAGCACCCTGGAGTAGACTTTCCCAGGAAGGCTGAGGAGTTTGATCCCCCTATAGTTGGAACACACCCTCCGGTCACCCTTTTTAAATATGGGAACCACCACCCCGGTCTGCCAGTCCAGAGGTACTGTTCCTGACTTCACAGCAATGTTGTAGAGGCGTGTCAGCCAACACAGTCCCCCAACATCCAGAGCCTTGAGGAATTCCGAGCGGAACTAGTCTAACACCGGAGCCTTGCCACTGGGGAGTGATTTAACTACCCCAATCACGTATCCTCAGACTCTGCTTCCTCATGTCAGTGGGATTGAAAAGGGCCTTGAAGTACTCCTTCCACCGACCAACTATGTCTACAGTCGAGGTCAGCAAGCCCCCGTTCGCACTGTAAACAGTGTGAACTGGGGGCTGCTTCCCCTTTCTGAGGTGTCAGACGGTTTGCCAGAACCTCTTCGAGGCCGAAGTCATGCTCCAAAGCCTCACCGAACTCCTCCCACACCCGAGTTTTTGCCTCGACCACTGCCGAAGCCGCGTGCCGCTTGGCCTGCCAGTACCTGTCAGCTGCTTCGGGAGTCCCGCAAGCCATCCATGCTTGATAGGACTCCTTTTTCAGCTTGACAGCAGCCCTAACCTCCGATGTCCACCATTGGGTTCGGGGCTTGCCACCACGACTGGCACCGACCACCTAGCGGCCCAAACTACAACTGGCTGCCTCAGCAATGGAGGCACGGAATACGGCCCATTCGGACTCAATATCCCGGTCTTCCCTCGAGATGCAGGCGAGGCTCTGCCGGAGATGAGAGTTGAAGACTCGACGAACGGGAGACTCTGCCAGACGTTCCCAGCACCCCCTCACTACGCGTCTGTGTCTGCCAGGTCTGTCCGGAATCTTTCCCCGCCATCTAATCCAACTCATCACCAGGTGGTGGTCAGTTGACAGCTCAGCCCCTCTCTTCACCCGCTCGTCCAGAACATGCGGACGCAGGTCTGATGATACAAAGTCAATCATAGACCTGTGACCTAGGGTGTTCTGGTGCCAAGTGAACTTATGGACATCCTTATGTTCGAACGTGGTGTTTGTTATGGACAAACTGTAACCCGCACAGAAGTCCAGCAACAACACACCGCGCGGGTTCAGGTCAGGGAGGCCGTTCTTCCCAACCACGCCCCTCCAAGTCACACTGTCATTGGCCACATGGGCGTTGAAGTCTCCCAGCAGAATTATGGAGTCACCAGCTGGGGTGCTCTCCAGAACCCCTCTGATAGATTCCAAGAAGGCTGGGTACTCTATACTGCCGTTCGGCGCATACGCACAAACCACAGTCAGGACCCTTTCCCCAGTCCTAAGGCGTAGGGAAATAACCCTCTCGTTTACTGGGGATGACTCCAACACAGAGGCACCAAGCCGGGGGGCTAACAATAAGCCCACACCAGCTCGCCGCCTCTCCCCTGAGGCAACTCCAGAGAAAAAAACAAGGTTCAGCCCCTCTCAAGGAATTTGGTTCCAGAGCCCAAACTGTGGGTTGAGGTGAGTCCGACTATATCTAGTCAGAATCTCTCCGCCTCTTCCACAAGCTCGGGCTCCTTCCCCACCAGAAAAGTGCTATTCCATGTCCCAAGAACCAGATTTGGCCGCCGAATAACCAGGTCGCCCAGACACCCGCCCTCGACCACTGCCCAAATCACAAAGCACCGGACCCTTATGCTTGCCCCTGCAGGTGGTGGGTCTGCGGGGGGGAGTCCCCGTGTAGCTTCTTCGGGCTCGGCCTGGCCAGGCCCCATGGGTGAAGACCTGACTACCAGGCGCTCGCCTGCGAGCCCCTCCCGCAGGCCTGGCTCCAGGGTGAGGCCCCGGTATCCCACGTCCGGGCGAGGTGCGGTCACTCCTCTGGTTGTTTTTCAAAGGGGTCTTCTGAATCACTTTTAGTCTGGCCCGTCACCTGTTTGCCTTGGGAGACCCTACCAGGGATATAAATCCCCCGACAACATAGCTCCTAGGATCACTCGGGCACTCAAACCCTTCCACCGCGATGAGGTGGTGATTCACGGAGGGGACTAGGCAAAGATCATTTACAAAAAGAATGATGAAATAGGTGTGGGACAAAAAGCTTTTACCAGAATTTAGTGAAAGTAACAAAATGAAAAAGTCACATTCAAACTAAGAAAAAAAGTTTATGAGGTAATTTTAGTAAGAAAAGTGGAATAATTAGTGATTTTTAAAAAAAGTCATTTGATATATTTAAAAAATACAGAATAATGTTGCAATTTTTGGAAAATTAGGTTGTGTAAAAGGTAATAAAGTCACAATATAATGAGAATAAAGTCATAATTAGGAGAAGTAAATTACTAAATGTACAAAAAAAATGTAAAAGTTAGTGTTGAAGAAAAGCTGCAATTTCACCGGAATAAAGTCATAATATTAAGAGCAAAAAGTTGGATTCTAACAGAAAAACGTTTCTAACAAAAACATTTTTTAAGGTAAAATAATGTCATTTTACTAACTATAGTTGAAAAATCAGACTGATAAAAAAAACAAACTCATAAGAATATATATTAAAAAACACTAAGGTTGTAATTTTAGAAAAATTAGGTTATGGAAAAAGTTATGCTGTTATGAGAAGAAAGTCATAATTTTATGGGAAAAAAGTCATAATTAGGCAAACTAAATTGACAAAAAAGTTGGTGTGGAAAGAACAGCAGGAATTTTACCGGAGTAAAGTAAAAATATTAAATTGTGCAAAAAGTCATATTCTAATGTTGCTAATTATTGTTATGCTGTTACAAAAAGAAAGTCATAAATTATATTAGTAAATAATACATAATATAAATAATAATAATATGATATAATATTATAATATTATGGGAATCAAGTCATAATTTGGTGAACTAAATTTAATTTAACTAAAGTAAAAATGTCTGTAAAAAAAAAAAAAAGGCTGTAATTTTACCAGAATTAAGTCTAAATATAAAGATGTGAAAATGTGAAAAAAAAATTAATAACAAATGTGCAATATTATGAAGAAACTTTTAGTGGCATATAAAGTTGAAATAATCAAGTAAAAATAACATTTTATCATTATGAGAAACCTACAAAACAAAATAAAGTTGCAATTTTTGTAGAATTTGATTGGTGGAAAAAGTTATGTTATATGGGAAAAAAGTCAAAATATTAGGAGAATAAAGTCATAATATTAGGAGGGGGAACTTACAAACATTAGGAGGTTGAAATATTTGGGAAATTGATTTAAAAAAGGCAACAATGGGTGGAAATACTGATAAGCTTCTTCACCTTTATCACAAAACTGAGATGTATTTTTTTCTTATACTGTATATAAGTTCTTAGCTTGTTGCTTTACAAAATGTGTAGTTAAAGGATAAATACAGGATGATCCACACACACACACACACACACGCTGACTGACAGATGAGATTGACAGAAAGGACAGACGTACAGCATAAACAGATAAGGAGACACTAAATTCAAGCTTGGAACTAACAGCACGTCCCCGAGGAGCTAAGCGGCTTCTCCTCTCTTCTACAAACAAGCCCTTACGTCGCTTCTCAGCTTTCCGTCTCGCAGCCTTGTTTCCCTGGCAACCGTGTCAGATGAATTGAGAGGGCAGCGGACAACCTCCGGGAAGCCAATCTCACTCGTTCAAAGTTTGTCTCACTTCAGGTCATGGGCGACACGTTCCCATGACAACTAGGTAGCAGGGCAGCCCGGGGGGGGGGGTCACCATAAAATATAAATGCCTACATGGAACACAGGTCAGCAACTAGAGGTGCTTCGTAGCAATGTATCATATAAATAATATAAATATAATATAAATCAGAGGTGTGGGCTCAAGTCAGAGGATTTGACAATTGTGATGACTTTGGACTTGACTTGACAGTATGACCAAAGACTTGGGCCGCCAAAGTACACCACGTATGGAAAAGGTCCGTCATACTCAAGGTTATGACTCGAAAATATCAAGCCAGTGACTTTGGCTTTGACCTGTCTGGTCTTGACTTGAGACTTGACTTGAGACTTGCAAAAGGCTGAGCTTCTCCCAGCTGTGATGGAAATCCAAGTGTGGGATTATTTTGCTAAGCGGAGGAAAATGGAATGGAATGGAATGGAATGAGCTTGATGAACAACAAACTGAGAGTTTCCGTTTTCTTCATCTTGCGTTTGACGATTGATCGACTACCAATCAGATCAGGCTCTGAAACGGCCAAGCTGAAGATATCCCTAAAATGTCCAGTAAGCTAGAGGGAGCAAAATCGGCAGAAGGGTCACGAAGCAGATTTCATTTTGCGAGCAGGTGGCCTTAAAGCCTTAAAGGTCCTTTGGTCTATGATAAGCATTTGGCCTTTCTAAGCCTTTGAGCGCCCAAACAAAGCACCATCCCAAACCTCTGGGCTGAGCTAAATGGTTGACTTTTCCAAGCCTTTTAGTGTGCACAAAGCTGTTGGAAGGAGTCCATCAGATAAGAGATTCCCATGGGCGTCCTTTCCATGAAATATGTGACGGGCAACAAATTGCGATTAGACACCTCACGTAATATCAGAAAGACAGAAGGTTGTTTTTTTGTTGTTTTTTTGGGGGGGGGAGGGCGTCATTGTTTACATTGGTGTCAGTATTATCATCCATCCATTACCATTCATTTGCACTACACTTGTGCACACTATTAATCTCTTAAAACATATTCGTATTTGGGGAAAAAAAAGTGTCTAGTCAAAACGGCCACCCTCATAAGGTCTTGAAGAACTGAACATGCAATGTCGCTGTCCTACAAGTACCAGCCGGGGTCTTACCACATAAACGAGAATGGGAACAACACAATAAGATGTGTTACTAAAATAACAATAACCGACTTGTGCACCAAAATACTCAGCAACACTGGAATTTTTCATCGAGGTGGCCAAGGTGGGTTTCAAAAAAACTATTTATTAATAAATTATGAAGGACAGGTTACATGTAGTATTGTGGTCGCTGGGCATCAGTAATGGACGTTAGATTACATTACCTTTCCCCTTGCATGGAGACTGGCTTCCGAGCCAGCACAGCCCAGAGACGAACACGTCATGGCTGAGATGGACATGTCATCCTGTCACTAATGGAGCTTCTTCGTGCAGTGAGTGTGTGTTGGAGGGCTGGGAGTTGTTGTTCATCATGGAGGACAGCTTGGCTGTCAACCTCCTCTTGCCCACCTCCTCCACCTGTTCCAGAGGACATCCCGGGACAGACCTGGCCTTCAGTTTGTCCAGCTTATTCCTGTCAGCTGTTGTGATGCTGTCTACACGGCACGTATAGTGGTCTGGAACCAATTAGCCATGATAAATGAGGGATGACTGTACGCCGATGTCACATATAACATTTCAATGTTCAAAATGTGTTTTGACCTTTTAAGGTACGTATTTCGCCAAAATGTTGGTCGTACTCCGTTTTACAATATTTGAGAGTTGAGGTTTCTTTATAAATGATATATATACATCAGACAGAATTAAAATTGGCGGGTGGAATGGCAAGAGATTTTATTGGTGATTTCAAAATGAAGTAAGAACCAGTGGTGCACCATCAGGGCCAGCAAATCCTTCTGCGATGGCCTTAACAATATAATAACAAAGCAAAAATTCTGACTGCATTCTGAGTGCAATCCAAATATTAGGGCTAGTTTTTGTGGCTGGCCCGAATGTTTTGACCAAGTTAAAAAAAGGTATTCTGACTGCAATCAGTCAGAACTCCAAACACTCTGATTGCATTCGAAAAGTGCTGCTGGACTATGAAGAATCACATCACTTTGTTCTCCAAGGAAAAAAATGGCCAGGTTAACGTCACCAGTAGGCCAAGGGCATGGACAGAGCAAAGGTGCTGAAATCCAAGAAGCCCGTTGAAATGTTGTTCACCATTGATGCGTCACCAGTTCACATCACGTCGTGCCACCAAGGAAAAAAGGAGCCAAGTTTCCAATTTTCAAAATCCTGTCCTGAATGTTTACATTTTTTCATTCCGGTTGGTTCTGCTAGACTCGTGCTGATTTATTCTTTGTGTGACAAGCGCTTTAAAAAGACAAAGAAAATCTGCGGTGGCGTATTGCACTTACACACAATTGCATATAAATGCATTGACATAGGCATGTAGCCAGGGCATTAGCACACTTGGCAAAAGTAATGTCTGTCTGTCGGTGAAAGCATAAGAATTATTGTACAGAACTAAATTGAATGACAGAGTAAATGGCGGAAGTTTTCCATTAGCCATTATAAAGTCATGAATGTGATTTCAAGTCGACTGTTATTTCACTTTTAGGCTGTAAATTAATGGCTACATGCAGAAAGGACAATTAGTCGGCGTGTGTTTGGCAGTTGCAAGGCAGGACACAACAGAGTACGTTCTTAAGTGGTGGAGGTGCAGGACGTGTGGACTGGAGCAGCAGTTTGTGTTGAGCTTTGCTGATTATTGATAACATGCTGTACACTCGGTATCGATCGAAACACTTTATACCTTTTCTCTGGCATGTCACTAAATGATTTTTTTGGACACTCGGCCGATTTTGCCCCATTAGATCCGCAGGAATTGAAGCTGAAATTGAGTTCCAAATGATTACTGGCGGTCAGAAGACTGGGTAGTACATGAGTAGTACTTTGTAAGTACCCTCAGGGAGGGTTTGGAGCACTGAACAATAGGGGTGTCAAGAGACACCCAACTCACAAAAAGTGACAGCGCACGAGGTTGGGTCCACGAGAAGGAGAGGAGATTTTAATAGTAGTTTTAAGTGAAGTTCAATGAAAGAATAGGGCTGGACAAACAAACATTTAATGCAGGTGTGTTTTGAAATGTGCCCCACAAATTGGCACAAATAAATAAAAACTACTGTTAAAATATCTTTATGGTAATACAGAACTTTCTATGCCGCTTACACCTTTTTTACAGCCTACATCATAAATGTGTTAATTTATTTATATGTAAATTCTGCCCTCGGTTCCTAATGGTTTTTACCAAAGACAAAGTCGCTGGGGATCGGAAAAATGCTCGGCTTGATGTTTATACTTCAAAATCGCTAATTTGCTCATTTTTCTGTCAGTCAAAAAGGGATTCCGCCTCAGACAGATCATCCAGTCATAATGCAGAAGCCGATACCGGACCAGCCCGCTTCCACATAGACCCCCAGAGACGCCTGATTGACGGGACAAAGTCCAGCATTTATCCAATGACCGTCCAGTTTCCTGCAGTGGAACAACCCACTCTGCGCTTCGCCAGAATCAATAGAAGCTCACATAGCTTAGAAGTGGCTGATTGTGAACAAAAGATGAAGGTGTCCGTACGCATATTTAGTCAATGGAATGTACACACAGCACTACATACTTCACCACTTTTTGAGACATTTTAAGACCGTGAGAAGACTATGAAACTTGCAGTTTTGCAGCAATCGCCACTGACCCTGGACAGATTGCCAGCCAAACGCAGGGCAATGATGATAAATAATAATAATCATCATCATCATAACATAAATGTTTCAAGTACCTCACGTCTGTGCAAACACAGAACACAACAAGTCACATCAACCTCTGAGTACCAGGAACTAATAGCTTTGGACAGGTTTGGTTCAGTGCAATTGTTTTTGTAGTGTGACTGCTTATTGTTGTTATTCAAGCAAGCGAACCAAGACTGAGTCTGAAGCCTGAAGAGGTCGGTCGTCCGCCCTAAGCTCGTAAATGAAGAAATGCGGGTTGGGCCAGTTTGGCTGAGATGTGAATGCCACACTGAAGAAAAGACACAGGTCAGAGTTAAATTAACAGTGAAGAATGTAAATACAGGTGGTCCTCGGTGACTTAGGAACCCGTTTGGGTGTGAGATCCGATCCATGACACACATAATCAAGGCAATGGAGGTTTCAGTCATCTCAGGGAAACACGACATCATCTGGTGGGCAACAAGCAAGGCATTGACATCTTGCCAGACACTTACATACGTCCCCTCATGCAAGCCAAAGCACCTTTTGCTTTGCCGCTACTTGTTTCTGCCCACCGAAGAAAAAAGGCACCTTGAGGCATGGACTTCAGTGTGACCTTTTCATGATTCCAGCAGGGGGGACAGGTATCCATTTGCTCTTCGTCTCTTTCCCTGCACCACAGCAGCATTTTTTTCCTCGTTTTTTTTTTTTTTTTCCGAAGGAAGAGGGCGCACATTTCCAAGGCTTCTGCTGTTTGCATGCAGAGAAGATTGAAGACAATCATCAGGATTAATTAGTGATGTTCCTGAGGCTGCACCCAGCAAATCCTGATGTGACTCAGAAAATGTTAATGATGCCAATGGGGAATTGAAATGATAATAATCAATGAGTCATCTTTTATTTATTTCGAAGAAGCATGAAAGTGAAATAGGCTGTGCATCAGCTATTCTAAAGTTTATGATCCCCGCCTTTAAAAGGCAGAATCTTGAATTGATTGAATGGGATCACTGTCATGATCTCTTGATGGCAAAGGCAAAAAGGTTTCTCTCTTTGAAGGCGGTGGGATTGTTGAGCTGCATAGCCACAGCGCCATTGCTGCTGAGGTTGGACACATTATGACACTCATTTCTCATTTTGTCCTGAAGCTCATGGAACAAAACAGTCAAGTGGTAGACCCAAAAAATGGCTGACACGTCAAGACACGGGGTTATCCTCGGCCCAAACGAACAACAGCCGGAGAAGGCTTTTAGGAAGAAGAAAACTGTCTCCTTAATTGCCACATTTACTGACTGTCTGGAATTTGCAGGAGAGCACCAAACATGGGACATTGAAAGGTGGAAGGACGTTTACTTCTCCCTTGGCGGTTCTGATGGCTTCCAACATTACGGGCATGACAAGGAGATCCCACCTGAGATGTTTTCCATCATCATGATCCTTCAATGGAACAATGGAGCTTCAGGTTGTGCAGGGGCGTCAAACGGCAGCCGTCTATGTAGAAATGTTGCCCTAATGAATGGTGGTAACGACTGGCTTTTTCAACACTTCAAAAAGGACTTCTCACAGACGAATAATTTTCAACCCGCCCCCAAAAAATCCCAAGAACGACCCCCTTTTCAACATCCCATTTCACTGTGACAAAACATCCATCGGTCTCCCACAACTTTATCTCTCTGCGTTAGCAAAACGCTGACAAAACGAGTCACGATGAGGATTTCAGTGTCACAGACTACAGATGGCTAAATAAACGGCATGTTTTCTTGGCCCTAAACAAGCGTGACACAGATGCAGTAAACGTCACAGTGTTGGGGGTTTATCTTGAACAGAGGTACCCACAGTGAGTAAATACCTTATGTTGCACATGGAATGATGCAAGATGAACATCGTAATAGCTCTACAATGTCTCAGGAGTCGACATTCCGCTTCCTGGATTGCGAAACACCAGCTGGTGATTCTTTTCTGTTCTCATCAGTGTCTTTCCTTTGAAACTAATTCTCTATATTCAGCTACTGAAGCACAAAAAATATCTAGTCCTACCAACTTAAAAACTGTGACAAGGTAATTAGAGTGGAGTGCAGCCTTCTCTGCTGTTTTGATATCTTTAGAACGCACCGAAATGAGCAAGACGTGTCTTTCCCCCAAAAAAGTGCACTTTGCACTCTGCAGTCTCAGAGGGCCAGCTAGCTGGCCTACAATAGCATCTGACACAGGAAGAGCAACTGATATCTCAGGTGAGCAGGTGCATTTTATTCTAACATTTGATATTTTGGTCATGTTATTGGATAAATATTGATCGCAAACTGCTCAAGATGATGTTGCAGCGTAGAGGTTTGGCTCTACTTTTGGCCGTCCCAAAAAAAAAAAAAAACAATGGTAATTTTATTTCTCTTTACAAAATCCTCCTATTCTGGAGCGAAGAAGCCACAGAGGACAGTGAAGTAGAGCAGAAGAGGGGATCGTGGCTTTCATATCAGACAATAAAAGCTTGATGAGCTGAATCAATAACTAATTAAAATGCAGGATCATCAGGGGATAATTGTCAGTTTCAGAGGAATTTACAATAAACCAGCGAGCCTAGGTAATCAACAGACATACATGTCTGTGATACCTGTTCAAATAATTCATTGTTTTCCATAACCTGCCGTGGCCTGAAATTGTAGAATTCTATGAAAATTGCTGGGTGAAAGAAAAAAGTATTTAAAGGACCATATGCTGCCCTGTATTGGGTTTTTTTTCTTCAATATTTACACTTTATTTAACCTATAAACTTACACTAATTACAGTAGAACAAGTTTATATGGGGAATAATGCATGTCGCCTGAATAAGGAGCAAAAAGTTTTACATAACGTGCAATTTGCACTAACTGTGTCGTCGTTGTTATTAA
This sequence comes from Oostethus manadensis, assembly GCA_024372805.1. NCBI lineage: Eukaryota > Metazoa > Chordata > Actinopteri > Syngnathiformes > Syngnathidae > Oostethus > Oostethus manadensis. The sequence continues at coordinate 1,055,157 of QODF01000057.1, forward strand.
TATGACACTCTTCTGTCAATTCAGCCTTTTGCATTTAAATGGGCCGCCTACCGTATCCCGACGCAATTCAATCTGCTACAAAATGTAAGAACTACTGTATAAAGTACCATATCATGGACAAAAACTCATAATAAGCTTTTATTTTACCATCAATAGGCTTGTTTTAGCTATTATTTACTTAATTTTATTTATTTTCTTGAGGGTCTTTGAGGCCTCCAAGGACACTTTCAATGACTTACCAGATTTTTTTTCTAAGAAAGATGATTTCGGGCATCAGTGTGTATAGTAAGTAATCCCCCATATATTGCAGTTATTTTGTAGTTAGAGCGTAAGAAACCTCTTTACAACCATCTAAATACATTTGTTTTTACATTGTTAGAGCCCTTTAGACGTGAAATAGCACCCCTATAGTCACCTGCAAGACTCATGCTTGTGTGTGTTGCGATAAATGTAGGTGGCGGACAGGAAGTGAAGTCGGAGTTTTAGAGCTGAGTTTTAGCTTGGCGTGAGTTACGGCCGCACCGTAGCTTGTGTTACCTAGCTTGCGTTGTTATCGTGCCTGTGGCGACATCATTCCAACCTGCAATAGAAGCTTGTTACAGCAAAAACATTGCAGTAACATTACTGACACCTAGTGACCATAGTAGAATGCTACATATCATCGCAAAGTTTAGGAATGCGTCTTCTGAATGCCTTATATTTGTATTTTTATTATTATTATTATTGTTTTTTATACTTGAAAATGCTGAATTTGGACAAAAACGTGTTTAAATATAGATCTTTTTTTTGACTAACTATGGGCCGTATTCAACGCAGAAAGAATGATCCTGCATTGTGAGTTGAGTCTTTTAATTTGTTAGAGAAGCTAAACACAAGGCGATGGTGACAAGATTGCACCATGAAAAGGAAACTTTAACAAATAGAAAAGAACGAAGCTGAGGCAGAAAATTACTGGGCAAAAACAAGAGAATGTGCTCATGACAGGGTTAGCCGTGTTCGGCGTGGCCGACAGCAGCTCCTGTGTGAATGTTTATTTCTTCTGCTTGTTAATAAAGCCATTCAAGGTCACTAGGTTCTAGTTGTCAGTATTGTTACATTGTTGACAGCGCAGCAGCTGTCAATGCTCACATGTCAGTCTATCATATATTATTTGTGTCAAAGGTGGCTTAATTTCTATTATTATGTCTATTAAATTGGGTAATACAAGTATACAGATGACTATAGACTATACGGGGTCTAATAAAATGGTAAAAAAAAATTGTATGTGAATCCTACTTTGCAGAAATTCACACCGCGGATTGGGTCTGGAACCAGTTCACCAGTAAACATTAAATGTTTTGTATTATGATGACAAAAATTACAATGTCCAAGTTCATCCATTTAAAATGAGCTTTAAGAGATATCAGATTATTTAGTGAACAGAGATGTGGTTTCTCGTACATTCCAGGTTCTTTTACATTCCATAAAGAAGCTAAAACACCGACCTTCATATTCCCTGGCACACAGTTTTACCTTTAGAGCCTTCCTCGAAAGGTTGCCTTTGGAACACATTAGAAAAAAAGCACATTTGTAATCAACTTCAAAAACCAGAGGCAATCAGTGGAACAATCAAAGTCAAATTGGTCATCAGCCTTGCTTTGGAGAATGCTGCATGTTCTGGTCTGTCATTTGACAAATTGCAATGCGTTTTGCCATTATTTATTCACTCTCTTAGGATCAGAAATTGTTTCCAAAGCATGCAAACATACTCACAACCTGGTATGTGATTTTGTTGGAAGGACTTTGACTGAAAAAAATATTTGGACATAATTATAAAGACAAAGCGTATGTTTTCATACTCAGCAAAGATTTGTGGTTCGTGACTGGAATCAGCATCACCAAATTCTGAGAACCTTTCTAGAGGATGCTCTGATTGGGAGGTAGCCTAGTGTAGCAGTGACTTTCACTGAGTGGGAGAGAAAAGAAAGGTGAAGGAGTTATGTCTGAAAAGTTACTGTGCAGTAAAATAAAACAACGTAATTAACGTGAGCGTAGCAATATGTTTTATAACAAGAAATACACTCACAGCTCAGAACAAAATGTGCTTTCACTTTTATGCCTGCAAATACACCGTGGTAAAGTCGGATGTTGGATATTCAACTCCGTAGCTACAGTGGTAGTCCTCCCTCACCGTGCCCGGACTGCTCTCTCGTGGTGCACAGGAAGTGCCTCCCTAACCGCTAGCTGTTTTTCTAGGAACTGTCAATAAATTACTATTTTGGTGAAGAAAAATTAAAATACCAGAAAAATCTCCCGTTCCCAACAACGTCAAGAACGGGATCAATATAATGGGTATTGATGACAAATCAAAGCTGATACGCAAATATATGAACTCTTACTGGCTTTTTTGTCTTAAAGTTGGCTACTTTTTTTGTTCACATAAATCAGTTCAGTGTTTAAATTATCTCAGAGTAGGTCTACATGTGTAGCCGCACTTTTGTTTGTTGAATTTTGTGGTTCAAACAGGTAACAATACAAAAGATTACAATTGTTAAAAGTTTATGAGTTCTGTAATGTTTTGCGGCTCCCAAGCATTTGGTTTTACTGCAAGAGGAGACCAAATGGATCTTTTGATGAAAAGGTTGCTCTAGACTTACGACAAATGGAATAACTTCTGCAGGTTTGGAGCACAAGACAAAAATTCTATCAGGAGAATCCAGTCGCATACCTGTTCACTTCTGATCATGTGATTGCGATCATTGTTCGTCATCAGCGGTTGCCAGCCCGTTGATCAATCTTTGCAACTCGCCTGTCCATTGCAGCTGTAAATTCCATAATTATTTGTTTATGTTTAACGCAGGCACTGTTCTGGGCAGGCTTTATGTTTTTTATGCCAGGCAGCTAAGGGTCCTTCTAAGGACCAGTGGCAAATTCCACCAATCTGGGTCTGTCTGTGTTGTTAGTAGAAGATACCAGACCACACATCAGACATTGTATCAACTTCAAATCAGCCGGCCGACAATAAGACTCTGTTCATTACTTATGGACAGAATTTTCCATGGACCAGGAACCAGGGGATCCGGGATGTTCAAACCGACCGTAAACCCAAAAACACGTCATTCATAAATTGAGTGCAGCAAAGCCCTTTTCCTGTGTAAATAAGGCATCTGAATCAAAATGTACACGCCCGCCTCACCTAAGCATGCTGTGGTGTTTTTGGACCAGTGTAACAAAAATGCAAATCCTAAATCCCAGCTTCAAGACAAGGTGCGGCTTCAAACTCCAACTACCTACATAAAGATGTTCTCTGGTTTCCCTCCTTTTCTCCAGGCACCAAAAAGGTGATACATCCCACGTTTCCCAGCATCATGTGGTTGTAGTTATCACACGTAGGACAGTTGTCGCGCCAGCTGTCTGGGCGACCTCCACACTTGTCAGCGCGCTTACAGCTAAGCAGAAACACGGACCGACATCAGATCCTCGCCGGTAGGAACGGTGTAATGAGGAAGCCATGAATAATACAGTACCCTGGCTATAAACTAGCCGTTATTAAGCTGGACTGCATGTATGTGTACGACGTTCTCAGTTGTACAAGTGCAGCAGAAGACGAAGGCCCAACAGCAATTACAAGACGCTGGATCGATGTTGCAACTGATTGATGCATTAATATCGCCTGCATGAGGAGCCTTCCTCTCCTGATCTCCTCGCTGGCAGCCAGACTGCTGGCCCACTCGTGCGTGTGGGCTACAAGGCGGGGTTATCTTCACCAACATGTTGTGTCCGCCATTGTGCACATCTGCTTCAAGCTCTGCCGATTAAGAAAAAATACTTAGTTGTAAAGAATGGAAAAACCAAAGAACGATTGGCCCCTAGGAGGAAACGTGAATTGGATGGCACAACTAGAACAAAGCTTACGGTGGGGAGAAATAAGGACTTTATCTCCTGCTGGTTCCACTTTGTGTCCAAACTTCCTCCAGCCAAGGCATCTCAGCTACACAAAATAGGTGAGAAAGTATGTTATTAGTAACAACTTAGGTCTTTGCTCTTTTTCCCATATTTGCTGTTATTTATTAATTTTTGGGGGGGGGGGTGCTGGAGCCTATCCCAGATGACTACGGGCGAGAGACTGGTTGACAGCCGATCACAGGACATATTGTTAGTATTGTTAATGTTATTATTATTGTTGTTGTTGTTATTATATTACATGACATTATATAATTTCTTCTGAAATAATCTTTGTAAATTTCTCTTTGTAATATTATGACTTTATTAAGATAATATTTTGACCTTATTCCCATGTCTTCCCCCCAACCTATTTTCCCCAAAATACAATGTATTTGGTTTTGTTTCTCATTATATTACAACTTTTAAAAATGTCATTATTTGTATCATAATTTTTTCATGAAGTTACAGCATTTTTATCCTCATGTCTGTTTTTATGTTTATTTTTATGTTTCAACTATTTCAACTTTATTTTTGTACATTTTCATCTTGGAATTATGACTTCATTGTTGACTCTTTATTTTCACGACTTAACCTTAACTTTATTTCTTGTTAACGTAAAAAAAGGTACTTTTTCTTTAATATTTCAACTTTATGCTAATAAATGACATTATGTTCCTCATATCATCACAACGTTATTCTTGTACAATTCCAACTTTTCCAGTTGCCACTTTTTTGCTCAATATTTTGACATTATTCTTGCAAAGCTTCTGCAGATTTTCCCATATCTAGTGGTGCTTTAAAACAAAACAAGCATATTATTTTTGTGGAATTAGATCAGGTGACGCAGAGACCGCCTTTACGTCACGTGGGTGACACCCAGCAACGATCTCCAACAGGTCTTCTTCATGTTGTCATTGTCTTTCTGTAGCAAGCAGCGATCGTCTGGCTGCGTAATCAGCGGCGTTCATTACGATTGTCTTATTTGTAATATTTCAACATTCAGACGTCATTAAAGCCCTTCGCTTCAGTGGATACCGAGAAGTTAATCAGCGATCAATATAATTGAGTTGCCTGCACCCGGTTAGTTGTTAACGTGAGCCTTCGAAAACGCTCGTCTCCGTGACATCATGCAACGAGGCCCGGCCTGACGAATCATGTTATCGTGCCAGAGAAAGAACGAAAACGGACGCGTGTCTTCCTACCGTCGCGCAAGATCCATTACAATGACGGAGGCTTTGCTTCACCCATCCATGCATTTCCTGTACCGCTTAACCTAAAAGGCCCGTTTTTGGAATGTGAGAGGAAGCCGGAGCACCCGGTGTGGCAAAGCAGCATTTAATCAACGTTCACCTTCCTCTAGAGCAGTTATTTTCTGTCATGCCCCTCCCCTTGGGACAGAAATGTTTTTCCCCCCCCATTTCAAATATTAATGACAAACTCTGTCTATCTATGTATCTTTTTATTAGCGGTGCAACGATTAGTTTTGACAACGATTCGATTCGTATCACGGGTCGTGGTTGCCGATTAGTAATAATTAACAGCTGGATACTGGACAGTGCAGGTGAACTAAGTTTCCTAAGTTCCCTTTGCTTTTTGTAAGACAATCAGGTAGACATTAATTAAGGATATAAACTAAAAGTGAACAACAATTCATGGCAAATGCATTCCACTTTTATTTCAATACAGTGCAACCAACACTTCATGTTAAATTTTTAAAAAATTAACAAGTTGAATGATTAATTTGATCTGATAAAACATGACTAACTTTAATGTATTACCACCTTCACTTCTCTAACCAAAGATAGATATTAAAGTGAATGAATATCCTACATATTGTAATGTTTGCACACACACTATTAAAGCTACAAGGAGGTGTTTGATCAACACGCTTATCATTGCAAGAAAAAATGGAACACACCACAGGACAACAGCGGCTCCCAAACGACAAGTCCCCCATTAAACCAGAACATAAACATGCACAAACTTAACACTCGCTACGTACCTTTTTTCTTGTCGCTCCCATCCATGAGTTTGAAAAGGCTTCAAGTTGGACTTAGGATGTGCTCCAACACTCCCATACCATCCCATACAATCCCATACCAAATTGAAGAGGAAGAAGTCATCAAACATGTGTGCAATGAAATACATCTGATCGACTCACGACAAATCAAACTGTTACAAGGGTAACGTTTAACTTCTTTATCATTAAAAAAGCTAAAAAAAAACACACATCCATATAAAACCTGCGGTGCTTAAATCCAATGCTTTATTTCCTAGTATCGATTAAATCGATTGATTACTTTTCAAACGATCGTTAGATCAATGTATGTCGTCTGGAAAGGCAATTTGGCGAACACAGATTGATGTAGTTGGATCCTAGGAATATAAATCGATACATAGATCTGGTGAATGAATCGTTACACTCCTACTGTTTATTCATCGGTGGTGTACAAACCGAAGCAGGAAAATGCAACAAAATGGAGAGCTGTGACGCATACTAGTGTATTCAAGAGTCAAACTGAATGTTGAGTACGATAAATTTGGTCAAATTGGCAGGTTAACACTAACATCCAAAGTACTAACCCTCACCGACCTGAAGCCATGTACCCCTTAATCCTGCACCCTTAAAAACATTCACCTTTTTAATTATAATTAACTTGAAACACGACACACTTTGGAGGGAGTGTGGTTTGGGATGCATGGCTGTGTTCACCACAAACATCTCCTCATTCTCAGTTTCACTCTGATGCGGTTATTCTGTCACTGCAGGTTAATGTAGATTTAATGTAGATTTGTTGCACGTGTCATCTGGATGGTCATTGTTCAAGAGGTTCTGTTTCTTTTCTCCTTGTTTTTCTTGTATGTTTATCATTATTAGTAAATATGTATGTATGTGCGTATATATATATATGCACACTGTATGTGTGTATGTATGTATGTATGTACTGCATGGATATGTGTATGTGCACAGTATGTGTATGTATATGTGTACGAGTATGTGTATATGTATGTATGTATTTATACATATATATATATATTTATATATATGTCTGTGTATATATACATGTATATGTATGTGTGTGTGTGTGTGTGTATGTGTATGTATATATGTGTATATATGTGTATATGTATATATATGTATATGCATGTGTGTACATGTATATTAGTATTATCATTATTATTTTTTTTATTTTTTTTCCTGTATTTTTGCTCATTTTGCTCTGTGACTGTTCTGGTTGTTGCTGAAATTGTGATTATGATGGTTGTTTATAATATGGTTGAAATATGTTTGTGAGGTTCTTCTGCACCCTTTCTTATATCCCCCACCCGTCCCTTTTTAGGTCAGGTCCGGCATCGAAATGTGGTTCAACAAAATTCATAATAAACGCAGTCAAATGTCAAGGGAGACTCATTTGGATTATGAAGTTTCCCTTGGCAAAGAAATTTTGCTCAGCATTTAAAGGCAGCTTGACTCCCATTCAGCTGTTATGATGCTGGACAAGAAAAAAAAGAAAAAAATAAATAAATACGACACACTTGAGGTCCTGGTTTGAATCATCTTGGTGTGCAGATTGCATGTTCTCCCTGTGCATCCATATCCCCCAATGATGTCAGGCTAGTTGGAGACTAAATTGCTGTGTGGTGGTGGGAATGTGGGTGGTAAACAATGTTTGTCCCCCTGATTAACCATCGTCCAGTCCAGGGTGTACCTCATCTCCGACCCTAATGAGGAGAAGTGGTATAGAAAATGGATGGATGTATTCATAGCTACATATAGGGTATAGGTGCTTTCGGTAGCTAAAATAGACCAATACCATGTTGACTGTTGAGTCATCTGATAGTCGGGATTGTGTCATTTTAATGATGGTGTCTTTGTGTCGTTGTAGCGCCCACCAGAGTTCACTTGCAAGCCGACCGAGACTTGTGTCTTTCAATGGATTGGACATCGTTTGGAAGGGCACACACCTGTCTTTAAATAAATCTATAACTCCGAGCACAAACGAGCATAAAGTCAAAGAGACACCATTGTCTCAGAGCACAATTCTGGGGAAGGGGTCCAGAAACAATTCTGCTGCTTTGAAGGTCCCAATGAGCACCGTGGCCTCCATCATCTGTCAGTGGAAGAAAATCGGACCATCTTCCTAGACCTGGCCGGCCATGTAAATTGATCGATCGGGGGAAAGGGAGCTGAGTTGGGAAGGGGACCAAGAAGTTGATGGTCACACTGACAGAGCTCCAGCTTTCCTCTGTGAAGAAAGAAAGACATCCATCTCTGCAGCAATCCACCAATCAGGCCTTGTGGTAGAGGAGCCAGACACAAGAAAGACCCTCAGACCAAAAACAACACAATTCTCTGATAAGATAAATGTCAAGAGGGTATTAGAGTTATGGGTCTACCCCGATCGACCTCCGAATAAACGCCGGCTTCTGCTGCCCTGTCGTCCGCTGCTGCCGCTTCGTGTGCCGTTCCTCCCTACGCGTGAGCCTTGTTGCCCTTTTATGCGTCTCTTCCGCCTCTTTTACGCGCCATTACACAGGTGCGCTGATTGCCGGTACTGAGAGATTGTTATGGTCACGTGGTTTTTGGGGTAACCTGGCAACAGTCTGTGGGCTGGACTTTTGATACATACAATATATATACACGAAACACAGCAAGGAAGCTACAAAGCAAAACACACCGACAACCCATCTCAGTCACCAGATTACACCCCACCACAAAAAAAAGAAGAAAAAAAAAACAACAAACAACAAAAAATAAAAAAAAAAAAAAGACAGAAAAACAAAAAAAAAAAAAAAGGAAAAACGAAAAAGAAAGTAAAGTGAAACAACCAACAGATACAACAAAAAAGACAGAAAAAAAAAGAAAAAAAAGAAAAAAAAACAACGAAGAAGAGGAAAACAAAAAATAAAAAAACAAAAGAAAAACAAAAAGAAAAAAAAAAAACAAAAAAAAAAAAATAAAAAAAAAAAAATAATAACAACCCCTCTCAGGACGCACCCTATATACAACCCCAGTATCTCCCACACAGTTAATAATCACATACGGTTTGGGATCCCACCAGGTACTAAGCGTGCCCCTCCCCTCCCGGCGTCTGTTGCGTACCCACACTCGCTCTCCCCGTACATAAGGCAAGGCTTTAGCTGTTTTATCAAACTCCCGTTTGTGCTGGAAGGCTGCATCGGATGCTCTTTGTCGAGCCATATTATAAACAAAAGAAAGCCTACTATGACGGTCTTTTACCCACCATATTAAATCAAATGTTGGCTGCTAAGAACTCAACAAAAGACCTACATCAACAAGCAGGCGTAAATGTCTACCAAACATCAGATACGAAGGGGCATAACCCGTAGCACTACGCACAGTGTTGTTATAAGCGTGGACCAACTCTGGCAGATACTGTTGCCAACAACGCTGTTTCTCTTCCCCTAATGAACAAAGCATATTCAATAGGGTCTGGTTAAATCGTTCAACGCTACCATTACCGGCAGGATGGTAAGCAGCACTTTTGCTCTTAACTACACCATACAGATCGCAAAGTTTTTGCATTAAAGCGGACTCAAAATTTGGACCACGATCAGAATGGAAACGCGCTGGACAACCAAACTGCTGTAGTATATGCTTCCAAAGCATTTTCACGGTAGTTTGGGCTGATTGGTCAATTGTGGGTATAGGCCACGCGAAGCGAGTAAACTGATCAGTTGCAACGAGAATATTCTGATAGGTGTCTGTCGGTCGGCCTAAAGTTAAAAGGTCTAACCCAACAATCTCCAGTGGGTAAGTGGCTTTAATTGGATGGAGTGGGGCTCTGGGCTCAACGCGGCTTTTTTGAAGGCTGCAAGCAAGACATTTTTGATGAAAAGCCCATACCTCCTCCTCCATACCAGGCCAATAAAACTGCCGCCGGATCTGGGTAAGAGTCTTGTCCACGCCAAAATGAGCCCCTGCCTCATGGATACTCTTCCATACCTCCTCACACCTGGAACTCGGGCACACAACCTGATGGTGCTCTTCGTGGGTCAGCCCGTCAATGACAGTTCGACATAACAAGTTCCCTCTCACAGTCAACCTCTTCCATTGTTGAAGCAGCCTTTGGACTCGTCTGGAGTGCATCAGCCGAGTGGCGCGGTTTGGGAAACTATTCTTCACCACATACTCTTGGACAACTCTGATGTCCGGGTCAGCCCCTTGAGCCTCCTTCCACCCTGCCTCAGCCACTAGTTCAACAGCCGCAGCAATAGGTGGTCCTCTTTCGGATGTCTCTGGTGGTACTGCAGCAGGAGGGGCAGGAAATCTGGACAGTACATCAGCGTTGATGTTACTTTTACCTGAGCGGTACTTCACGGTGTAATTGAACGACGCAAGTTAGCGAAGCTCCACTGCTCCGAGATGCGCTGTCTGTAGATGAGCCAAAGGATTGTTGTCGGTGTAGATGGTAAACTCTGCTCCTATAAGAAAGGCCTTAACTTTTTCAACAACAGCCCATTTAAGGGCCAACAACTCGAGCTTAAAAGAGCTGTAGTTAGCATCGTTTTGTTCCGTCGGATGCAAGTTCCAACTAGCATAGGCTATTACACGTTCGTGTCCATTCTGAACCTGCGAAAGCACAGCACCAAGTCCCTGATTGCTAGCATCGGTATAAACTATGAACGGCTTATCATAGTGAGCATACGCGAGAACAGGGGCTTGTGTCAATGCAGCCTTCAGGGCATCAAAGGAGGACTGGCATTCCGAAGTCCAAATAACTTTTTTAGATTGCGACCCTTTATTTGCCGGAATTCCGGTTAACAGTCTATTTAAGGGCCGTGCCACCTTAGCGAACCCCTCTACAAAACGCCTAGAGTATCCGGCCAGACCGAGAAACGCCCTGACCTGTTTGACGGTGGTTGGAATGGGCCAACCCAGGACAGCTTAAATTTTTCCAGGATCCGGTCTCACGCCGTGCTGATCCACAACGTGCCCCAAGAAAGTCACTTCTCGCTGCAGCAATCTACACTTATCTGATCGTAGCTTCAAGCCATGGCGCCACAACCTCTCGAACACCTGGTGGAGATGCTGAAGATGAGAAGGAAAGTCAGCCGAATATATAATGATGTCATCCAAATACACCAACAGTGATTCTGCTATCTGTCCATGCAAGCATTGCTGCATTAGTCGTTGGAACGTTGCCGGCGCATTATACAGTCCACATACGTTTAAATTCATAGAGACCAAGCGGAGTAGTAAAGGCAGTTTTTTCTTGGTCATCAGGGTGCATTTCAACCTGCCAGTAGCCACTGGCAAGGTCAAGGGTCGAAAACCATTCTGACTGGCTTAGACTGGTCAATGTCTCCTCAATGCGAGGCAGCGGGACGGGGTCTTTATGTGTGACAGCATTTAGTTTCCGATAGTCAATGCAAAAGTGCCAGCTACCATCCTTTTTGCGCACAAGGACTACAGGGGCAGCCCAGGGACTACGGCTCTCCTTCACAACACCTTTTTCAAGCATATCGCCAATGAGGACTTTAATTTCTTTATACAACATAGGTGGTATCAGGCGGTACCTCTCTCGGATAGGGGCAGCGTCCCCCGTAGGGATCCTGTCCTGCACCAAGTTGGTTCGTCCGAAATTCTCCTCATGCCGGGCGAACACTTTCTCCCATTTCAGCAACTGGGCGCATAGTTCCCCCCGTTGTTGTGCAGGCAGGTCAGGTCTATCTCCCACTATGCCCGCCTCGTTGGGTGGGTCAGAACTGGTGGTAGCAACTGCCACATCCACCATGGCCACCTGGACAACACCATCCTCCCCCAGTGACAGAGTCAAATCCTTGGAGCCATACACGTCAGACTCTTCAACATAGCAGAGCCGACCCAATTTTTGAAAACGACCCAAGGACACACTATAGGGGTGTGGATTACAAACACGGACAGGGACCCTCCCTTCTCTCTGGACAACCAGGGCCTTCGCAACACCCACGTCGCCAACACCAACATCTAATGCACCCTCTAAAAGAGCACAGTAATCAGCCCCCCGTGGACCCATTTTTGCCCGCCCCCACACAAACTCACTCTTTGCTGGAACAGTGACATGGTATTTAGAGGCTAACATCACATAACCTATCAGCCCACCTTCAGCAGGGCCAACTTCAATATGGCGGCAAACGGCAAATGCCTCCCTCCAGGCTCTCTGTTCTAAAGGCTTGAGGGAGGGCAGACTCCTTCGAATGTCTAAAAAGGGCATCCCAACACGCTACAATTACGTTCATGCCAATGATTAAAGGGTGTGTATACTTCCCATCCTCCACAATCACAACACCCCTTTCGGGAACTTTGATAGCCTCAACTTCAAATTCTAACACGACATAGCCACTATAGGGTATCTCTAATCCATTGGCAGCCCTTAACCGGAACATGGTGGGGGTTTTCCCCAAATTAACTTGTGTGAAGTGTGTATTAAACACACTCTCTGTCATCAGTGTAACCTGTAACCCGGTGTCTAGAAGCCCGCTTAATGGAACAGCCTCAATAGTAATTGGAATAGTGGGGCATTGGCCAACAAACATTTCAGGGGCCCTAGGAGGTGCTGGTGTGTTAACAAGCCCCTTCATCTGTGCCTTCACATTATCCATGATCTCACGTATTAGTAGTTCTCTCCATGCAGCATCTGGTAGGGATTTAGGAAAACCACGTTCGATTGACAAGCATGTTACCTCAGGTGGTATGTCGCCATATTCCGAGTCCAGCTGTAGAGCTTCCTCACGCAACTCAGCGAAATCCAATCCAGGGTTGCGGCGAGCATAGACCTTCAAGGCTTGAGTAAGGGGGCTATCACGGAGTCCGAGCAGCAGTTGGTCCCGCCGGGCACCTTCGGAGGGGGCACTCTCAGGGTCCTGTCGTCGCAACCTGCGGTACAACTCACGCAGCCGTAAAATAAAGGATTGCACCGACTCCTCTAGTCCCTGGGAACAACTAAAAATTTTAGATCTCAAAACAGGCGCAGGGGTCTGATCGCCATAAAGTGAATCCAAATAAACAAAAATTTTAGCAATTTGGTCCTTTTCATCTGCATCTAAAACAACAATCTGTCGTTTAGCCTCTCCACTTAGCGCTCCCAACACAATACCAACTTTCCTTGCCTCTGGTAAATCCTGGGAGCCCAACAGCCCTTTAATTTGTTCTTTCCAATCACAGTACTTCAATTCGCCATCTGGCCCTTTAAATTTTGGAGGCCACGGCGCACCAGGATATACAGGCATCATCTTGTTTCATCTCTTTGGCAACACCAATTCTCAAAAAATGGGTCCTGCCGACAACGCCAAAAATGTCAAGAGTGTATTAGAGTTATGGGTCTCGTAGTTGAAGATGAGAAATGGCCAATTCGGTTATTGAAAAAAATGAGCACTTATGGTGTTACCAAATGGACAAACATTTAAGAGGTTTCAAAATATTTATTACAAAGTCTAATAAATCAAAATAAACAATTTAAAATTCCCATTAAGATTGAAATGGCCACGATAAAATGTCCCAAAGAGGCAACTCTAAGCGCCCAATATCACCAGACAGGAATAGCAGTCCACTGGGCGGCCAGGTTGGGTTGGTTTCTATCGTGGCAAGAAGCTCCGTGTCCCGCTATTCTCCCACGCAATGCCGATCCATCCCGCAGTCACCCGGGCCGCAGCAGTCGTTCCTCCCCTCTCAGTCACCGCCACCAGCACCTGGTGTACATAAGCGCAGGCCAGAGCAAAGCCCAAGACACCCGCTCCCACGAAGCCCAATACCTCTACAGGAGAAGCACCACTATAATTTCAAACAATTACTCACAGGCAAGGCAGGTTCCCCCCTGCCGTAGCGTGTGATCGGCGCCGCGGTGCTCAATGGTGTGGTGCCAGGTCCACCCCGATCGACCTCCGAATAAACGCCGGCTTCTGCTGCCCCGTCGTCCGCTGCCGCAGCTCCAGCAGGAGCTCAGGAGGTTCAGGGTTTGAATCTCCGTTGGGCATCCCTGTGTGGAGTTTGCATGTTCTCCCCGTGCGTGTGTGGGTTTTCTCCGGGTACTCCCGTTTCATCCCACATTCCAAAAACATGCATGTTAGGTTAATTGGTGACTCTAAATTGTCCATAGGTATGAATGTGAGTGTGAATGTTTGTTTGTCTATATGTGCCCTGCGATTGACTGGCGACCAGTCCAGGGTGTACCCCGCCTCTCGCCCAAAGCCAGCTGGGATAGGCTCCAGCATACCCGCGACCCTAATGAGGATAAGCGGCATAGAAAATGAATGATTTTTCAGCGGAAGGAATCAGAAAACTAGGCAAGATCAACAGAAAGCTCTCGACCTGCGGGACAGTGATCCTTAGCAAACGCCAAAAATATCCAAGGCCTCTCCTCCAGACTAAGTGACTGTCCTCGAGCGGCCCAGGCTTGAATCCCGCTGAACAACTCTGGAGAGACCTGAAAATTGCTGCTCACTAACACTTCCCTTTGAACCTGATGGAGCTTCAGAGGTGCTGCAAGGGGGGAATGGGCAAAACGGTCCAAAGATGCTCGTGTGGCACACATAGTGCATTTTGAAATGTCTTCCTGCCGGTGGTTTGAAGGAAGGGTGAAACCTAATTAATGCGTGCACCGCATTGCTTTCTTAAAAGAAGTTTTTATGTGCTCATCTCGGTGTCGTCTCGCCCGCGCTGCTCTCTGGCGGCGTGCGCCCCTCTGCTCATGGCATAGATTCTCTCCCTAAATGTAAACACCTGCAGTGCTGCTGTGCTCCTTCTAATTAAAACTCTGTCTGTCTAATGAGAGACGTGCCTGTCAGGGCCCTGCACTACTCATTAAATCACTACTATTCAGGGCCGCTTTTACCCTCGTGCACGCTCGGATATATTCAAACCATCTCCTGTGCAGGTGTTTATCCGCAGCTTTCTCTGGGAGACTTCCTCGCCTTCTGTACCACATCTTAACTGAAACAATGCAGAAACTGTGGGGGATATCCATCAAACATGGATGACATGTTAAAGGAAAGAACTGCTATTTACCAAAATAATATTAGAACTGCGACTTTTTAATTCCAGAAAAAAAAATAGAACGCCTTGCAAACTCTTGGTGCCCTAGTGGATAACAGTGATGCTCGAGGTGCACCACAGCGTTGGACTGAGGACGATATTTGGCGTGGTTGTGTGCAGCAAAATACTCGCTGCTTATCACCGAAGAACTTCTTACGGTATTAAAGTGTGATCCATTCCATCCATCCATCCATTTTCTGTACCGCTTATCCTCATTAGGGTCACGGGGATGCTGGAGCCTATCCCAGCAGACTTTGGGCGAGAGGCGGGGTACACCCTGGACTGGTCGCCAGCCAATCGCAGGGCACATATAGACAAACAAACATTCACACTCACATTCATACCGATGGACAATTTAGAGCGGCCAATGAAGCTAACATGCATGATTTTGGAATGTGGGAGGAAACCGGAGTACCCGGAGAAAACCCACACACGCACGGGGAGAACATGCAAACTCCACACAGAGATGCCCAACGGAGATTTGAACCCAGGTCTTCCAGATTTCCTGACTGTGTGGCCAATGTGCTAACCACTCAGCCACCGTGCAGCCGTGATCCATTCCCAAGACAAATTAATTACCACTCTTTTGGACCACTCAGCAACAGTCAAGTCTTTCTTGTCTTTGGCCCAGCTGAGACAGTTCTGAAGCTGTGTTTTGTTCACGGCCTTCACGAGGGATGCCGCCTGCAGCACCTCCACATAGCGAGTTGCCGTATGACACCCCCGCACAACCTGAAACTCCATTGTTCCATCGAAGGATCATGACGATAGAAAACATCTCAGGTGGGATCTCCCTGTCATTCCAGTAAAGTTGGAAGTCAACTTTCTTCCACCTTTCAATGTCCCATGTTTGGTGCTCTCCTGGAAATTCCAAACACCCAGTTTTGTGGCTTTGAAGAAGATGAGGCCTTCAATCACAAGGAATGCCCTCTCCCTGTCATGCCAGTAACGTTGGAAGCAATCTGGACCATCAAGGGAGATTAAAAAAACTTTCTTTCACCTTTCAATGTCCCATGTTTGCTGCTCTCTTGCAAATTCCAAATTCCTTTTTCTTCTCAAAAGCAGATGGTGTCTGATGGTTATTGGACTGTACGTTAGGGGCGGGGATGCTCCTCTGTCTTGACAGCCAATGGCATCCTCCTGTGGGTCTACCACATTATCTTTCTTTAAGAAGTCAGAATGAGTGTCTTACAGCCTCCGACCTCGGCAGCAAAGGCGCTGAGACTTCGAGAGGAGGAAGCAGTTTTGCCTTTGAAAATCATGACAGTGGGAATACCTGACACTAAATCACATTCGGTCCAGATTTTGCCAACATTTTGCCTTTTAAAGGCTGTACTCGTTTGATGAACATCTTATTTCACTTCCAGGCATCTTTGCAATAAATCGCTCACTTATCTCAATCCCATTTCTTCTTTTTGCATTTGAAGCTCTACTTTGAAACTCCTTCAGATCCAAGGGGTGCAAAGTCTACGTGCTTGCAATCTTTCAGCTGGTCTAAATCATTTTGGTCAGTAGTGTATTTTGACATTGGACGTAAAAAGAAGAATATCATAAAGCATAAATGCCAGGCTTTGTATGAATAACAGGGGCCAAAACTTCCCATGATATCACAACTAATCGAATCAAGTCAGGTAAAGCTACATCACCAGCAGCATGGTCAACATGCATGTCACTTACACCTCATGCCAAGTTTAAGCTCCCATCATGCATAGACTACTCGCAACAAAGGATGAATAAGTGAGCTCCGTGGGAGTAAAATAAATGATGAGCGAGAGTCCAAGGACGGGTGCTGCAACGTGTGACAAACTGTGTCGCTACGATGCCCGGTGAGACCCTCTCTCGGCACTCCTGCTGTTTGAGATTCTTCATTCAGATCATCGTTTGTGCGCCCAGCATATTTTGCACAGTCTGCGATGGCATGAGTTTGCAGACTTTGCCCCGTTGTGCACAAAGCCCGGCTTGAGCGCCTCTCTCGGCATGACAGATTAAAGCACAATTCTAACTGCAACATTACCCTTTACCAGTGCTTTTATTGTCACCATTCGGCCCAAGGGCCATAAAACCATGAGATGGACGATCGCAGAAACCTAATCCAGTACCACCGAGTGGCAGAAACACCATGTCAACATGTCCGAAACCAAAGGGAGGTATGGTTGTGGTTCTGGTTTGGTTTATTTCAAACATGCGATAGTTACTGAAAGCATTCATGTTATAATTCACAAGTCCATATGCCTAAAAATGGAGCTGGAAAAAGCACATCTTATTTCATCCCACCTCCGCTGACGCATTTGTCCACTTCCTGTGTTCGGGAAAAATGCATATTAGCATGTGGAATCAACTTATGGAACCGTCTGAGTGAAGAAGTCAAACGGTGCACTAAACTCAGCCATTTCAACAAACAGGACAAGAAGTTGATGTTTACAAAGTACAAGGAAGAAGATTGCTTGTGCCCCCCCCCCCTTTTCATGTTGTTTTCACCTCTAAATGCAGGCAAAACTGCGTGGACATTCAGCGCCATTTATTGATTAGGTGAGCAACGTAACAGGACACACTTTGGCAGCAAAACAAACCTGTCTGTCACGCATTCCAATATTTATGTCAAAAAAGAAGTGTTGTAGAGTCTTCCAGATCTAAATACCTGGGGTGGGTGGGGGGGGCAGAAATGTTGCTATTTGGTCTCATATTTGTCTTTTTATGTCCAACTCAAATATTTTCAGGCAAAAATAAAGTAACCGTTGTTCCAGTACTTTTGGAGGACACTATATTCATCTTGTCCTTAAAACCTAGTGACACCTTTAACTGCGTCACAGCAGTTACACAGGTTTGATTATAAAATGAATACATTTCGAAGCAGAACTTTTGTATTTTCATTAGTGATGCTAATGTGCAGCCCAATTTGGAGGTCCTGCCTTTGTTTTATTTAGCCAGGCATTGAATGAAGAAAAAAATGGTCTCTGTAAAAAAGGTAGTCAAATCATTACATTAATAAAAAATTGAAAGACTGGTTCCCACAAAGCAGTCAACAGAGGGCCCCAAATTATCCAACCGTACCTAAGTCTCTTTTTCGTAACCCATCATCAAAAATGAGATTTATCTTCTACAGTGTGTGACAAGGAATGAAATGGGAAGAAGCGTATTGCATAGTGTCCAACTATTTATGTCGCCACGCAGCTATTACCATCCTGTAACACACGCCTGATCAGGGTTTGATTTGCACCGTGATAAACTGACTAGAACTGTACCGCTTATTGGGAATGTCACGAAATTTTGCATAAATAAAACGGAAAGCAACATGAAAAAAAAATGCATCCTTTAGCCCTTGCACATCTTGGTAATCAGATTACAACGGTTTAACATTTGGGAACCGTCAGAGTTAAAATAGGAAATTCAGACATTATTAATCGAACCGAACCGAACCGAAAACCTAGATAATTCTAAACTAACCTAAATTGCAGAGCAAAAGACTACTGCTATTCACGGGGGTTTACGTTTCCAGCCTACCAGCAGAGGAGAAAAATGTCTATTTCTGACACCCTCCCGCTAACTTGACGTCCTCAGATCAACAGATGCAATAAAAGGGGAAATTGGAATTACGAGATTAGATTCAGCTCCAAGGCTTTCTTGCCCTAAACAATAATAAAAGAACTGTTAGTCTTGGTGAAGGGCAAAATCACTGGAATAGAACTTCTTCCATTATTTGGCCTGCAGTGATTGATGGACAAAAAGAAACAGTACAGCTCCCGAGAGTGTTGCTTCAGGCAGGTTATGAGGGAACATCTAGGCTGAATTCTCTGTAACCTCACCTTCAGCTCTACTCTTCTTTTTCTCAAGGTAAAACAACAACAACAAACATTATTGTACCTTTAGGAGTAAAGTAGCCTGTCACGGGGGGTACTACTCTTTAAAGTTCTGCTTTTGTGCCGACTTCAAGTTCAATTTGCCGACAGCAAAGCAAGCCAACGAGTTGAAGTCAGCTTCTGCGGGGCTTGGTGTGAATAAAAACTATTTGGAAACCACACAAAGACATAAAAAGGTGCATTCATCTCCTCTAATTTCAAATGTACCTTATGTGGGGGGCTCAATCCTGATAAATGCCTCCATATAAAAACACTCTTTGTTGTCTATATGGTGGTTATTATACTGTTTAAAATATTCCCACTTATCTAGGTTATTGTATTCTCCTGGCTTTGAGTTGATCGCAACTGGACTGGACTGTTCGGGTCGTCTTAGAAGACATTTTGCATGTCATCCAAACAAACGCCAGTCAGACTAGATAGGACAGCTCTACTTTGAGAACTTGGTGCAAGAGTCATCCATCCCTTCATCCGGCCAGTCGAGAGACATAGTCATGGTGTCCTTCGTCTTCCCCGAGGCCTCCTACCACTCGGATGTACCGTGAACCCCCCCACCAGGGAGGCGTTCAGGAGGCATCCTGACCAAATGCCCGAGCCACCTCATCTGGCTCCTCTCAATCCGGAGAAGCGGTGGTTCTTACCCAGGTTTTTCCTTATCCCTTCGGTTACTACCCAAAGTTAATGAGCATAGGTGAGGGTAGGAACGTAGATCTCATCCCTGAGCCAGAGATGACACTCCACCGTGGACTCAAACTCAAACATGCTGATTATCATCCCACTTGCTTCACACTGCAGTGAGCGTTGGGGATCACAGCTGGACCATATATATGCATATATATCTGCAAAATGCAGATATATATGCATATATATCTGCAAAATGCAGAGACCCGATTCTGCAGACGCTAAACCGGACCCCCTCAACGCCCTGGCTGCATCCAGATATTTTGTCCTTGAAAGTAATGAACAGATTCGGTGAAAAAGAGCACCGGATGGTGCAAGATCCCGTGTATTTATCCTCTAAAGAAGGAAGAATGTCCAGACCGGAATGGTTTTGCTTTTTTTGTGGCGTCAAACGGTGAATTCGGCGTCACCCCTTTATCCCACAAAATGCTGTCCTTTCATTCATTCCTAAAAGATTCAGTCATTTAGCCTAAAATAAACGAGGTACAGCCGCTTTGGTTTCAGGTGGGTCCATGACCATCATTGCATCCGAATGGGATGCTACCTAAGGTGATACCACCCAAATGACCATCATTAGTGGGCAGGGGCCCCACTCTATTGAACCTTAACAACCGTTGTTTGACACTACAAAGGAGCAAAACTATTTCGGGTTGGACATTTCAGAGGATAAAAACACTGAATCTTGCACCAAGTTCTCAATCTACAGCTGTCCTATCTCGTCTGACTGGTGTGGGTCCCACCATGTCTTTGATTGATCCAAAAGCCCTGAGTATACTGTATGTCCACATGTTGAACTCAGTGTTAAAAATCATTATTAAATGATCACTGTTTTGTGGTGGTATATAACCTACTTTTAATTTAAAAAAAGAACAAATTCTCCTTACTCTTGGCCCAAATTAAGCATTTCCAAGCATAGAAACGGCTAAATGATCTAGCTATGTTCTACACTACTCAGCAGTAGCACATGGCTTGTTTACTCTTATTCCGTCTATACATATACTGTAATACAAGCGTAAAGCCATTTAAAGCCACAGGGAAGTGCGCTCTCCAGAAAAAACAAGAAGGAACTGATAACATACAGTATGAGTCTGTTATGTTATTTTATTGGAGTATATCTACTACATTGGGTAATATCAACGTAAAGATTACTCTAGGGGTGTTATTTCATGTTTTGGGGCTCTAATAATGTTAAAGCTGCTTTTAGAACATTGTAAAAAGGTAACCAGGTCTCTGCCATAACCACAAAAACCTTCAAAAAATTGCAGTTATTAATACTGAATCATACTTTGTGGAAATTCACTTATCGCGTCCAAATAACCGCGATAATCGGGATTACTTTATAGCCACAGCGCAATGTGCCAGCCCTCACATTGATGATAATAAATAACCTGTCAAGAAAGTTGTCCGAGATTTGAAAGGATAAAAGATTGAGGGTATGTTACCATTTGATGAGCTCCTCGTTTTACCACGGAGAATTCATTCAGAGCCTCACGAGATACAGTATGAGACGCCGAGTGTGATGTTGCTTTGAGCTACAATGCAAAGCTGCCACACTCCTTTAGTTTCTCGGAATGTACTTTAGAAGGAAAAGGACAGGAATCACAACTGTCCCTGAGCTCATTCTTTGTAAGACTAAAAATATGCAAGAGCAAAGGCACCCCCTGAATGTAAGTACAAGAAGCACTGATTTGTCAGGTTTACCTTTTATGCATGCACACTATGGAGATTTCAACTGAACTGTAAATGCACTATTTCTACTCTATTCATATGCAAATGTGAAGAAACTTGTGTTTTTTGTGATTTAGCGTGAACAAGATGACGCAAAGGTGGAAAAAGAAATTTCGACCTGCACGAATATAATATAACTTCATTATACATTTCTTATCAAAATGTAATAACTTTCAATACATGTCCAGTTTTGAAAAAGCATAGTGGAAAAAGACTTGTTTTATTGTTTAATGCAACTTTATAAAGGGTATTAATTCATTCTGAAGTTTGAACAAAAAACAAAATGGGCAACTTTTCCCGAATCGAATCAAAATCAAGATCCGAATCTTTGGTCATTTGTGATCTTTGTTTTGTTAACGCCTTTACCCCTTTTACGCCATTTGCTTCCTTGATTTCTTTGTTCTTCGGCAGGATGGAACCTATTCTTGTCAGACTAGTTTGTGTAGCATGCTTATTTGCCAAATGAATGAGACTAACACGATACCATACTATTAGAGGAGAGTAAACAAACAAACAAACGCCTCTCGAGGTAGATGGCGGGTTTGTATATTTTTCATCAAAATAGTAGCCATGCCACAATGTTGTGTTGCTGCTGGATGTTAACAGTAATACCGGAAGTGATTGTAACCCAGGTGTGAAAATCCTGTTCAGCACCGTTCTCCTATTTTCAGAGCACTGCCGACGTCATCGCGTTAGTGACGTAGTCACGTGATCGCAGCGCCGCCAATCAGGTAGGGTATATAAACAGAGAGTTAGACGTGTTGGTCAGCGCGAAGCATGGGATTCCAGGGCAGAAGCTACAGGAGCTAGCTATTGGATCCCGACCACTACAGTATAGAGTGCAAGCATGTAATCAAACCCGAATTGGTGAGTTGTGCTAATATGTAGCTTCGCCTCCCATTCAAACGCATGAGTTAGCCTAGCTGCGTCCATTGGTTTGAATGGAGCGGTTAGCCTTGACTTTTATGCCTATGTATCAAAATGTATTCAACTAGTTGAAGTGCAATTTATATAGCGTTTTACCAACTTATCGTCTAACTGTGTATGAATTTCGGTTGTAGTTGGAGGCACTTTAAGGCCCAGACTTGGTAGTGTTTGGAGCCTATTGATTCTAATGCAGTATATTGCACTTTTTTGCATTGATGAACTGAACTGAACTCAGGCAACAAGCCTGGCATATATCCTCAGTCGGATACGAAATTGAGACCCTTACCTGCTCGGTTGGGCCGGTAGGAGGCTCCTGTAGCCACCCTTTACATTTGTACCCTGTTGGAACTATTTTGTCTGTCTGCACAGCGCGTGGCTATTCATATTGGACCCCCTTCATATTTGCACTTGCACTTTTGCACAACCTACCTCAGCACTGTAGGGACAATCTCCATGCCACGAATGTTTTGCAGGTCATACGTCAGGCTATTACTCGAGCTTTTTCATTGTTTATATATATATATGTATATATATTATTGGAACTGCTAAGGCAGAATCTGTTGAATGTAACGTTTTCTTGAACTCGGATTATGAATGTAAATATTTTCCCTGAACGGCCATTCTTCATACTATGTATGCACTTGTATTGTTTTTGAAATGTATGTCTTTTCAATATATGGTACCAGCAACTTTCAATAACTGTCTCAGTCCTTGATTCTCACTCCACTCCTAGAGTCGATATCTAGAACTTCTGAACTAGCCCAATGCAACTTTAACATTAGCTATAATCACATTGTTACCTATTTACTATCAGCTTTGGGAAACGCATATGCTACATGATACTGGAAGTTTGTTTTCTTTTCCAAAAGAGGAAGGTTTTAGACAAAAATGGACAAAGCAAGTGCAGAAAAGAAGAGACAGATGGACGCCCACTCTTCTTTGCAGTTATCATTTCACCAATGACTGCTATGAAGGAACACCTTTACAAGAAGCACAGTACAGTACAGTAATAACATACTTTTAAAAAGGATGTTGTTCCTCCAGTACATGGGGGGAAAAAAAGACAAGAACGACGACGCCAAAGTTGCCACAGAACAGATTATGTCTGGTCTTGTTTACATAATGTCTCATAAACACGATTCCACCATAGCAACAAGGCTTTAAACCATTATACATGTTAGAGGATAACGTAAACTACGGCTATGTTCACACTGCAGGTCAATTTCAATTTTTCTGCTTGTATTTCACCGGTATCTGATTTTTTCATGACAGTGTAATCTGACCACTTCTGATTTTTGCGAATGTGACTCAGGCCCGGTTTGTTCGTTTGATTGTCAAATCAAAATATGAACTGAGGAGGCTCCTTTCCATCATGGACTCCCGGCATCATCCAGTGCACAGCATCATCTCCCAACGGAAGCGCGGTTTCAGTGGCTGATTACTATCACTGTTCTGCTCCACTGAAAGACTGAGCAGCTTATTTATCCCCCATGCCAACACAACAGAGAGGGAGCAATAGAAACACACATTTTCTTATTCTATTTTCTTAATTTTTTAATCTCTCCCATCTTGTATCCGATGCTAATGCAGTTTGAACAGTCAGGTCGCATGGATGCGACATATACGTCCTGGTAAGGCGTGGTTTATCATGCAGTTGGATGAAGGTACTGACCGATGAAGGGAAAAATTCTTCTTCTCATCCAAAAATGATTTTTAAAAGATCTTAGTGAAACAGCTTTTGGCAATTTCTCACCACTGCACCCACACTCTCCTTGGAACAGCCATAGCAAAAATTCTTACCCTCCTTAATCTCCTACACGGAATCATTTAGTTGAGAAAATTTTGATTCCCATTGCACAACATCCTGGAAATTGCCACAAACGTTTTAAGCAAAACACTCTAGTAATGTGCCGATCCATACTGAAATGTTGATACTTCCGATACCAGCTCATCATGCTCTTCTGAAATCAAAATATCGATCCTTTTGATAATTCCGATATATAATTTTGTCCTTTTTTAACTTGAAGGTTTAAAATGAATCAATAAATGACTCTACTCTTTATGTTATAATTCATAATACTGCACACTACTTTTTTTAATTTACCAGACACATTAGGTGTACAATTTGCACATATAGTATCGGATTGGTATCACCGATACCAGTCTGAATTCTACCCAGTATCGAACTAGAGCACACACTGCAGCCATATGAACATCCACATAAAAAATCAAAGTGATGCCACCGGATACCTGGTTTGGCAACGATTCGGCTGCACCGGTAGCAGCTCGATTGTGGACTTGCATGTTGACGATAACAAATGTGATTGAAATCAGTATTTCCAAGGATCATTTGGCTATCGATGACTATATAAAATATGCAGGTGATGCTGCAGGTAATTTCAAAAGCACGCCCTCCCCATCTGGTAGTTCAATTGAGAGGAAGAATTGGCACAGAGGCCCAACAGGGCAAAAAATAAAAATAAAAAACAACTTCACCCCGTGGCAGCGCCCCATGGAAATGCCCCATACGCTGCACAGAATCAAGCATCTCGGGGATTATTAGGAGACCTGAAAACAAGGTCAAAGACTTGAAGAAGAACACCGCGCAAGTTAAACTTAACTTCCATTTCATCCCCGAGGCTCTGAAAATACTTAGAAGATAGTTGAGGCAGGCTCTATTGAAAGCTCCCCCGTTGGCATGCAAAGCTTTACTTTTGATGTTAATTCCTTGAAAGCTGTTTCTTTAGCTGGGGATTAGCGCATGAAGAGCTAGACTTACCATGCACCGGCTAATAAAGATGAAACATCTACAACGCCAGGTACTCATACGTGTGCTTGCCCGGGATCGCCGTCTATATGGGATGAATCGGATATTTGGAGTTCTGCGGCGTTGAAATGCACCTTCCTATTAACGACAACCCGCGATCGCTGTGGGTCTCTCCGCCGTACAGCAGAGATTGACAGTTATGAAGTGTGTCTATTAAAACTGCTGATTAGCCGCCGTGCACGCTGCAGAGAGAGCGACTACGGAAGCTAATGATTCCGTGGCGGTGGGCACAGAAAGCAGACAACGCAATTCATCTCCACGGCGAAAAAACCTCAGTGATTAATAGATTATTCCCAAGAACATTCACCCCTTTGAATATTTGAAATGTTGGCCCCATCGCTGAATCCTCTGCTTTGACACTTTAAGAAGTAAATGAATCAATCCAGACCCTGCACTCATCCTGCTTCCAAGCTCGATGAAAGCTTTTCCATCCTTCCCTTCGCTTGGCTGTTTTCCAATAATCAACATCGGAATGATTCATTCCAGTAACCTTTATTTGCTGAAAGTGTTGCGGAGGTATTATTGGACATCGCTATACACAATTCCCAGAAAAGAGATAAGCTCTTCCTCACTTTCCTGCCGTTTGTGGGCTCTCAAAATGTTTATTTCTAAGGGGAATAAAAGTGTCATATCATTGGCTCCACATACCAGGAGGGAAGAAGACAACACGTGTCAAACCAACCAACTTCGGAGTTGATATCAGAGAATAAGGTGATTGCCTTCCTTAGGGAAATGTTTTGGTTTTTAGTGTTTTTCATTGGCCCATTAAAAGCGGCCCTGACACGATTCACCAGCTTTGCTCACATTTTTTGAAAGCGCACGGTAAATTGACAAAAATTACCTTCATAGTTCATGGATAGACGAGCTAAGTGACGCCATCGAGGTGACGCCTAGTGGAAAGTAGTCATGGCACAATGTTGTGTTGCTGCTGGATGTTTACCATATCCCAGGGATACTGGAAGTTTTTTTTCTTTTCCAAAACAGGAAGACTTTAGACAAAAACGAACAAATCAGGCGTAGAAAACAAGAGGCAGATAGACGCCCATCTCGGGTTCTGTTGTTTGCAGTTGTCATTTCACCGATGACTGCAATGAAGGAACACCTTTACAAGAAGCATTTGGTTTGAAAGTACAGTATTTCCATATTTTGGAAAAGGATACTGTTCTGCCAGTACACAGGAAAAAAAAGACATGAAGGGCGACGACAAAGTTGCCTCAGAAAACAGTAAGTCATGTCTTGTTTGCATAAAGTCTTCTAAACACAATCCCACCATAGTGACAAGGCTATACAGCATTATACATGTTAGAGGATAACTGAGGCTATGTTTACACTACAGTCCGTTCCTTTTTTTTTTCTTGTATTTGACTGGTATCTGTTTTTTTTCATGGCAGTGTTAACAGAAAAATTCAAATTTTTGCAAATGTGACTCAGGCCTGGTTTGTTGGTTCGATTGTCAAATCAAAATATGAACTGGGGAGGCTCCTTTCCTTCATGGACTACCAGCATCATCCAGTGCACAGCATCATCTCCCAACAGAAGTGTCATTTCAGTGGCAGATTACTATCACTGCAGTGATCATTTCACTGATGACTGCTATGAAGGAATACCTTTACAAGAAGGATTTGGTTTGAAAGTACAGTATTAACGCATTTTGAAAAAGAATGCTGTTCCGCCATTACACAGGAAAGGCAAGAAGGATGATGTCGAAGTAGTCACAGAACAGAGCAAACACTCCTCCATGATAGCAACAAGACTGTAAAGCATTATACATGTTATATAAACATCTTTTCACAGCAATATGCTGTATGTATGTTTACTGCTGTGATGGAAACGGAATACAAAAAAAATCAGGGTATAAAAAAACATTTATGCTCATTAAGAAGCCGATTTAAAAGAATCAACCATAAACGTCACTTTTGAGAATTTACCGTTTCCTTTCAAAAATGGATGCAAAGTTGATAAATCATGTCGCCAATTAGCCTAACATGCATGTTTTGTGGGGAGAACTTCCAAAATCCAGACATGTTTCTTCTACCCCTCTATCTTCTGTCACATGCTAACCACTCAGCCACCGTGCAAACACATTACAAGGCAAAAAGAGGGCAAAAATACAAATCTAAATACAGAGGAAGATTTTTTGTGTTTGTTTTTGGCAGACAAGCCAAAGTCCAAAGACCAAATACCAGTACTCGCAGCCCAAATGAGAGTAAAGTTTACTCAAATATACGACAAGTCATGACAATTGTTACATTACCAAATGTGATCTTTAAGCATAGGAAAAACATTCAAAAATCGGAACAAAAACAGAACGCTTGTTAGGCTTTTCAATGAAACCAATATTTTGCGGGAAAAAACGTGCCCCATAAAATTGCAAGACCTTGGGAATTTGAAGCTTCGTTGTGCATGACACCCCCAATTTTACGAGACATCAACTCGGCAAGCGTCAGAAGATGAACTCAGCGCGGATGTTAAGCTTTTTCTTGGGCTGTTCCCGGCTTTTTGCCAACACCCATCCAAAAAGCCACAAAGTCACATGCAGCTGAGTGCCCCAATGACCCAAGAAAAACGACGAAAACCAGGACTTTCTTTACTTTCTATTTTTTTTTTAAATACGCAGCATGTGTCCTGGAAAAACCGAGCGTTTCGTCACCCTACCGAAGGGATAACTGGGTGTGCCAATCAAAAATTTTGTGGTAAATGACAGGCAGATTAGATTTGACGAGACAACACATGCAGTAAAAGACAAAAACAACACATGTGATGAAAAACAGCAGCAAAGGGTTATGTTTGTAAGTCAACCGTGTAAAAACGTTCTTCGTGTCTGTGCTCTGTTTCCAACTGAAATGACATGTTTATGTTCACCTTGGAATTTGGCATACTGTAAACGTTCGTAGCGCTAATTGTTTTCATTCTAATAAACTTCCCACGCTAGAGAGTTGAATGCCTGCAGAGGCACATGATAGGAAATTAGCGGCATGTGATTGCAAAACGAAGTACGTGGCGGAATGTATGGACTCTTTGACGTCAAGTTGCGTAAGTAAATACCATTTAATTAGAGCAAGAAAAACTTCCCCAACATCACAACCGTGATTCTGCTCTTTATCATTAAACACATGCAAACACAGCGGTGCCTTGAAATTTGAAAAAAAATGCAAATCCAATTAATCCGTTCCAGACACCCAAAAATGGCACATACTTTTTATACTGTACTTTTTAAATTTTAGTTTTTGCACATTTCCTGGTCAGACACGGGACAGAAACCAAAAATAAGTGTCTCTTCTTGGATTTTTTAGTGCACCCTGAGTTGGATCATGGCGCCTCCCAGTTTCTGTTTGTCAGCATGTCACCAATAATAAAATAATAATTGCAAAGTATGTATTCTACACTATGTATTCTACACTATGGTTTCCTACAGCCAGTTTAACGTTTTTCGTGTCTTTCGGGCAATAAAATAGTTTGAAATATCATATGCAGAGGCACTGTAGTACTTGCCTCATCCTGAAGGGGTGATGACGTGTATGATCTGGAAGGTGCTTGTCACTGCCGTCCTTCCATTGAGAAGAAAAGTCAGTATTTTATTTTATTTTTTACCGGATGGAGATATTTATAAGATAAAGATTTGAAATGCCAAGAACGGATTAACCTGAGTGAAGGTGGCCCCCCCAACCCGCACAAAATTCTGCTCAAATAGTCTCATTTGTTTGTGCTGTGTTTGTGCTGTTTTGTGCATTTAAAACTAACGTTTGTGCTGCTTTCGTTTTTGATTTATGCCAGTTTCTTTTATAGGTCAATCAAAGGTCCTGCAGCCCCCCATTTTCTCCAAATAAAACCCAAAATAATCCCAGTTGTTTGTGCTGGGTTTGTGCTGTTTTGTGCAGTTAAAATGAACTTTTATGCTGCTTTTGTTTTTGAGATATTAACAATTAAATTTTTGAGCTATTACATAATCAGGCCGTCAACAAGCTCCAAAACCTCCGAATCCAAAATACTGTCATTTTGATTGTTCTCATATGTGCTGTTGGGTTCAGTTGAAATCAACGTTCGTGCCGCTTTGGTTTTGAAGATATCACGCGTTTTAGAAATTAGTCACATTTTTCGTTTTGCTTCGTTTAGTGCAGTTTTGTGCAGTTCAATTGAACGTTTGTGCTGCTTTTGTTTTTGAGTTATTACACATTTATTAAAAGACAACTGAGGTCAGTCGTTGTCAACGAGCTCCGAATGAAAGGAAAACGGTCGAATTTTGACCGTCCTTGTTTGTGCTACTGGGTTTGCAGCACAAACCAACATTTGTGCTGCTTTCGTTTTGGAGATATTAACCAGTGTGACATATGTTAAGGAAAACTCTGCTCAAATAGTCTCGTGTTTTTTGGTCTAATTTAGTGGAGTTTTGTGCAATTCAAATGAACGTTTGTGCTGTTTTTATTTTTGAGTTAGTACACATTTATTAAAGGTCAACTGAGGTCAGTTGCTTGTCAACAAGCGGGGGCGGGCTGATTATGTAATACTCAAATTTTAATGGTTTATTACGGCGTGGAACCTTGGTTTGTGTTGTTAATTTGTTCCTCCCACAAATAATAATTTAAATCCGAATATTCTCTTCCAGGAATGTTTTTTCTAAAAATGTGTTTTTATAGTTTTACACGCGATGAAAACAATTCCCTGCTGCGTCTTTGGGAACACTCACACCAGGAATCACGTCTGTAGTCGGTAAAAGTAGCCGTGAATGTTCATTTATCATTTACCGGATGCATTTATGCAAAATTATAAAAACTTGTCTTGTGTTAACATTTTTGAGAGCATATGGAAAAAAGACTTATTCCTACCGAAGTATCGTTTTAAAACGGGGTAAAGCTCCTTCACACCTGCTGTGGCCGCCATCACTTTGTTTTGTAATTGCATTGAATATACGGTATTGCTACCAATTGCATCATCATTTTCGATTCCAAATTACACACCCGGGCAAAAAGGGAGACTGTCATTACCCCAGGATGACATCAGATAAGTTGGCGTCGTCAAAGAGACTGGGATGCATGTCGATTATGTTGCCGGGAGGGTCTAATAAAAACACTCTCACCGGTTTTGCGGAGGATTTCTTTCCATTGAAAAACTGCCGGAAAAAACTCTCACATTCTCCCACATCTGTAGCCGTGTGTCTGTTTTGTTTTTGTTTTCTGACAATTTATTGTGTTGACCTTTCCCAAACATATTACGCCAGATCAACAGCCAGCTTGACCTTCATAATCATAATGGACGCTGTGCAAGAAGTGACTTCCCAGCTAATTCCCAGCATTCAAAGGGCAACAGTTACATTGTCCCAGGGTCTCGCGTGAAAATAGATCTCGTACCTAATTATAGTTCCTAAGCCACTCACCCTGTATACAAAACACGTGCAGGGCATGAAATACATCATAAAACAATAGATACAATAGAATGGTTGACGCACCACCTCTTCGCCGTCCTTGCTGTGACTTGTTCTCGAGGGAGTTTCGCACCCTTGGGCCAAAATTTTGTTTTATTTACCGCAAAAAAATGAAACTCTGGGATCACCTGTACATGGTACATAGCTAAACAGTCCGATACATTAAGCATACGTAATGGAAAAACTGCAAAAAGTCCAATAGACACGAGAAAAACTGATTATGGTCCCAGTTCTGAAAAGAAAGCATCTTTTAAGGTATTTTTTCATGATTTATCTTTCAAACTAAAGCAAAAGTTCTGTTTTTTTCTTGTTTTACGCAAACACTGCCTGGCCCAAAAAAACAAAAAACAAAGTCGGTACCTGGATTTAACTAAGCAAATACGAGGTTGCTGCAAGATGACAAGACCAGGAGTCATCGGGCTGAAATTGTCAAAGATTGGTTCAGGGAGCATAAGAGATCCTTTTCACACACGGAGTCCAGACCTTAACCCCGCGGAGAATCTCTGGGATGTGCTGGAGAAGGCTTTGCGCAGCGGCCAGACGAAAAATGAATGCAACACTGGATGGAAATAAATCCTTTGACATTTCAGAAGCTTATGGAAACTTATGGAAACAATGGCACAGCAAATACATGCCGTAGTCAACGCTAAAGGCTCCAACAAAATATTAGTATATGACCTTTTTTGGGGGGTGCCAGGCTGTGTATTAATGAAACGTAGGACGTAGAAGATGGATTGCAAGTGTTATATATAATTATGCACAGCATAAGTGACATAAACCCCTTTTTGGGTGAACTCTGCGTCCCAAGTGGTGGTTTTTCATCATTGGTTTTTGAAATAAAAGCCAAAAAAACCCAAACTCCTAGCATCACGCCGCCACCTCTCAACTCAGTCTCTCAAGCAATTCTTTTTCGTGACGAATCAAAAGAGTAACCTTTTGTTTGTCTTATTTTCCGTTATGAATTAAATGACACGCGGAATAAAAACCGTGCATAGCAAGAGTGTCAAGTTATTTTTTGTCAAACCAGATGCAGAAGAAGCAGAAGGGGGAGGAGCCAGCCATCAAGCCTCATGTCATCAAGAGCCTCCGAGCTTGCCGTTTGACACACTTTTGAGGCTGGATTTCAATATTTCTGCGGGTGATGGGTGTGTGCTCACACAACTAAGAGACAATTACCAAGTAATTATTCTAAGCAACACGTTGGACAAGCTGAACCGCATCCATTAAAGAGCGCTTATTCGGCGTGGGATCGTGCATGCATTTGCGATTGAAAGCTTCCACTTAAGTGGCTGGTAGTGGAGGGTGGCGAGTGAGCGAGTGTTCCTTGTTGTGAGTGCACATCACGCTGAAAGGTGTGAGATTCATTGAGCCGTGGCTCTGAACGTGGCGAGATGCAGGACCCGACTCCATCACGGACATGCGCCCGGCCGGCCCTGAGCTACAAATCAGTACCGCGGCCACGCGCTATGTACGCCAATGACTCCGATGGAAACGGCGGCGTGCACGTCCTGCACCGTACGACACTACGACATCATACGCCCGGAAACCTCTTGATGAGGTCGACATCATTGCGGCGGGTGATTGATTGTTATGCCTCGTCTACCTTGTTGTGGTTTTTTTCCATCCCAAACAGACTGACTTGTGGAGAGACGTTAATATTTTTGTCATCTAAACCTGCTCCCCGCGGCGGTTGTGTTTTGAGCAAAAGTTAAAAATAGCCGCGCTATTGATGAGCTGTCATGTGCTCAACATTTGTTAAATGGACACAGATAACATGTTGCAGGCCGGGGGGCGTGTTCTTTTCACGGAGCACTGCATGTAGAATACGAAAGCTGACAGCCGGATAACGCTAATTTAAAGGGAGCTAATGGACATTTGCTGTGTGATGGAAGATCTCCTTGACCCTTAAGACCACTCGTGTAGCGTAGCTCTCCAATGTGTGTCATTTTCCAGTTCTGAAAAGCAGACAGAAAGGCTGGAAACACCTTCCCGGCTGGTTTGTGGGGCCCGTGCCCAATCAGAATAAGTGCTTCAAATCGATTCTGCAGCCTCTTCCAGCTCCTGCTTTTGATTCCCCCCCATTAGCTCAACGAGGAAGTTGAAGCCATTACCAGTGAGCTTCATCGTGATAACCGCCATTTATCTGCCGCTTATTGATGGAGGTTGCTGATAGCCGAGATTGTTTGCATACACTTGTCGCACAATTCGCTGCACGGACCCAATTCCCGACATGATCCCAAACATTCGGTTTGTTTCCGTTATGATATATGTTCAGGGTGTATTGATACGAGAGTGCATTTCCATGAGGCAGGGTTCCTTAGTTATAAAATGACTATTTTTGCAGTTATAGCGCACAAAAACCTGTTTATTACCTGCTTATAACTGAAACACATCATTAAAGCCCTCCAGACATGAAATAACACCCCTATAGTCGCCTTTACACTCCTATTACCCAATATACACTGCTCAAAAAAATTAGAGGAACACTTTGAAAACACATCAGATCTAAACATGGGGGGGGGGGGATTTGCAATATATTTCCTGATATTAAGTAGGTGACGTATTAGTAACAAAATGCTGCTACATAATTTGATAGAAATTAAAATGATCACCCTATAGAGGGGGGAAATCAAAGACACCCCAAAAATGAAAGTGAAAAGCAGACTGGTCCATTTTGCCAAAATGTAGCAACTGAAAACGATTCCCAGCAGTTTGGGTGGCCCCCACGTGCTTGTTTGCATGCCTGACAACTAATGAGAAGACGGATGGTGTCCTGCAGGATCTCCTCCCAGATATCGATCCTGCTGAGGGTTTAAGGACCTTCTATGGCCCTGCGCAGCTCTCCTGGAGTAACTACCTGTCTCCTGGAATCTCCTCCATGCTCTTGAGACTGTGCTGGGAGACCCAGCAAACCTTCTTGCAGCGGTACGTATTGATGTGCCATCCTGGAGGAGTTGGGTTACTTGTGCAACCTCTGTAGCGTCCAGGTAGCGCACCATGATGTTGATCCAAGCCAAATGAAAAACTACAGCAGTAGAAAGTCAGTCAGTAAAAAAATCGGCCAAAAGAGAGGAGGAGTCGGTGGGCTCAACCTGGAAAAGCATTCCCGTTTTGGGGTCTGTCTCATTGTTGCCCCTCTGATGCACCTGTTGTTGATTTCATTAACAACAAAGCAGCTGAAACTGAATAACAACCCCCTCTGCTACTTAACTGACCACATCAATATCCCCGAATTTTGACTGATAGGTTACTATACTCTGATTAAAAAGTCTTCCTCTATTTTTACCATGATGAGTGGTGGATAATGAGGAAGCACGTGTTGCAGGTGTCGGAGTCTGCATTCATTTAGTAAGAAAACGTTTGTTTTCTGGTCCGGCTACTATCGTTTACATCCCAAATCATGGGAAAATTGAGGAGTCGTGGATGACAAAATGTGGCAGAAAAATGTACAGGGCAAATATTTCTTAAATATGTATGTGACTGCATGCTCGCCATTGCACGTGCAAGTGGAGGAACGGCTACGTTTGTGTCAAGCCCTCCAAACGTGACACGTTTGATGTACAAAAATTAGAAGCGGCGCTAATCTGTCTTTGATATTCACTATTAAGCGGCTGCAAAATCGAAAAAAGTTCGGAACCAGTACTGTTTTGCAGAAGTTGCGAGATAAGCCCACTAAAATCCTCTATACTGTACGTCCTTTCATGTAATATTCAAGCTTCTGTCAAAATACAACCGCTCAGAATTTTCCCCGATACGCTCGTGCCTCGCCACTTTGCGGCTTCACTCCCGCGGCCTAGTTTCAGTCACAAATTATGCATTTCATTTTAAAAAGAGCTTTTTCAAACATCACATGGCTGAATGAAGTCAAATAGTAAGGCATTCAGAAGATGCATTCAAAGACATGCGACGTGTAGTATTCTACGCTGGTCACTAGATGTCAGGCTCGCACCTCACCCTGACGTTCGACCTCAGCCGCCCCATCGGGGCTCAAAGGCGGATGGGAGAGGTGTCCCTGGCCCCTCTCCACCCTGGTTCTCCTGATCTTACAGGCAACACCCCGGCTAAAAGGGCACGGCGTTCTGCCTAGAACCATGCCCAGCGGTGCTCCACGTAGGGTGGGGAATTCGGGCTGGGATCAAAAATAGTACGTACGCCGCCGATGGGCCAAAGTGGACACCATCATCTCCGGAACTCCCCCTATGCCAAACATCACAGACCAACGGACACATACAAGAATGTATGCACGCAGATTGACATGGCCTATGTCCGTCCTTCCATCTTCTTCCGCATATCCGAGGTCAGGTCACGAGGGCAGAAGCCGAAGCAGGGAAGCCCAGACTTCCCTGATCCAGCTCCTCTGGAGCCAGGCCATTGGAGAGACATAGTCTCTCCAATGTGTCCTGGGTCTTCCCCGAGGCCTCCTACCGGTCGGACGTGACCTGGATACCTCCACATCTGGCTCCTCCTAATGCAGAGGAACAGCATCTCTGTTCTGAGTTTCTCCCGGATGACAGTCCTTCTCACCTTATCCCTAAAGGGACTCACTTCGGCCGCTTGTACCTGCGATCTTGTCCTGTCAGTCACTACCCAAAGCTCATGATCAGGGGTCTCAAACTGGTGCCAAGGTTTCTTTCCAGCGAGTCATGAAAGCGGGTAATTTTATGATTAACACCTCCTTCAATTTGAGGGAATGAGCTCATCAATTAAAGTACCTGCTGGAGAAACTGCTTAAGGAGAAAACCTGCGGGGCCTCACGAGTATGAGACCCCTGCTCATGATCGTAACTGAGGGCAGGAACGTAAATGTCCTTATTTTCGCGTACTATGTCTACTAATGGTGACTCTAGGGGTGCTATTTCATATACTGAGGGCTCGGATAATGTTATAAAGCGTATTTAGAAGGTTTTAAACAGGTTCTCTGTGCTGTTACTACATAAATATTCCATTTAGTGGGAATTCCCGTCATCACCTTCTGGTCTGGGAGACACAGCAAGTTTGACTTCTTTTGACATTGTGTAATTTGAACATATTCCCATAGCATATCGTGTTTGCGTATTAAGACATCCATCATATGTAGAGATAAACGGAACCACAGATGGAACAATGGGAGCCTTATCAGGAATTTCCTAGACAAAATGCTTTGCTGTGCTTTCAGCATCTATCTAGGATTGCATTTTTTCATCCTCCTGCACAAAACAATCCATCCCTCATCGTGGTAAAGGATATTTCTTTTTATGCCCTACTTCTTTTAAATGTTATTCTTCAGTATAGAAATGTCTAGCACTGTTATTCTTCTGGTGGAAATGTCAAATGGGCTTTACTGTGGCGTCAAAAAGCAAGGTAAGGCTCTAAAAAGGAGAACGTAGAAAAAGTGGTACCGATGTCCTCCGCTCGTGCCGCAATCCATTTTTTCCTGCAGGGGGGAAAAAAAACTGCAGTGAGTTTTCCAGATGACGGCGTTATTGTTTGCAAGTAGCTCTCCACTGAGCTAGTCACCTAACACCAAAGTAAAGAGGAGGGCAGGGGGGATTGCCTCCACGCTGCCCACCCAGGCAATCAACTGTTGGAGGACTTGTGGGAGGCGGAATTAGTCCTTCTTCACTGCCTCTGCCTACTGCTTTGGCAATTTCCATACCCAATACTTGCAGCCAGGCTGCCAAGCCCAGCTTCATCTTTCCACTGACTGACTCCTTTCAAATCCTACCCACGGCACACAAAAAACGGGGTGGAAGCTTAAAAAAAAAGGTTCTTCAGCCACCTAAGGCAGTTCTATTGCCCGTAAAGTGTGGAACAAAAATATGCCAATACTACATATTTGTTTGCCTAAGCAAAAAAAAGGTTAAATGAAGTAAAATAAAAATATAAGGCTTTTAGGAAGACATTGTGTTGATAAGTAGTATTAGCAACATTAGTGGTCTATCACAAGTCAAAACCTACTGAAATACAAGTAATACGTAGTATTGTGGTCACTAGGCAGCAGTAATGACACAAAACATTGAGACATTAGCTTACAGGACATTACTTTAACACCGCATGAAGTCATGGAGTCAGCCATGGCATGTCCCACGTGGCAGTGAAAAAGGATGTCCTCCCATTCAGTGTGGAAGTGGTAAGATTTTGGCTTCTTGAGTTTAGAGGAAACAAATTCCAGGCTAACTGGTTAGCGCGCTAGCTAGCACCCGTCTTGAGTCCCTGCAGCGCTGCAGTAGCAATGTGGTGTAAACAATGACGAATGGGAGTGTAAAGGTGACTATAGGGGTCTTGTTTCATGTCTAAAGGGATCTGATCATGTTAAAAATCATATTTGGAAGACCAGAAACTGGTTTTCTATGCTCTAACTACAAAATGTTTATATCAATGACCATTTAATCGTGTATCACAGAAATTAATTTAATGCGGTCGGGTCTAGAACCAATTAATAGCTGTAAACAAGGAACTGTACGTCTTGTTTTCTCTTATTTTACTTACTATATTCTGTGATAGGAGTGTAAATGTGACAGTAGGGGTGTTATTTCATGTCTAGAGGGCTCTAATAATGTTGAAAATCGTATTTAGAAGGTCGTAAACACTTTTTCTATGCTCTAACTTTGTGGAAATTCATTTCTGGAGCCCGTTAACTGGCATGCAAATCTTCCCAAGTACAAGATCTAATGAAGTCCTGCATTGGAGGTTTCACGTAAAACCTCAAACAGAAGCTTCTACCTGTTTGATTTTAAAAATGTACTAGAACTTTTAGTTTTGGTGTGCAAATGGAGGAACCGGAGAGTTGTTGATACCATACAATGCCCTCCACACGTATTTCTTTTTGCTGTAGACTAAAAACATTTGGATTTGATGTCAAATCGGACTTCGGACTTCGATTTTGTACATGTCATACAGGGCTACTACCACACACCAATGGTGGGTGGTACTCTAATCCTCATTAGAGTTGTTTTCCACTCACAGACAGACTTTCATGTCGTTTTCACCTCTAAATGCAGCCTACCCAATCTGACACCGCATGCAGGCGTGGTCGGGTAATCAGTGTGACGGGCGATACCCACACCCGTAGGTCATGAAAACGGGTGCTGTTTTCGGAGGGCACCGTGTTGTCACAAAAGCTCGATATTCCTTCCAGCATGAGACCAAATCCAAAACACCTCCAAGAGGCAGGAGGTGTGACCTTTCCAAATCAGCACAGTGGCTCGTTAGCTATTTCCGTATCGACGAGGCGTGTTCCCGATTACTCACAGTCTTAAAAAATAAAGAGTGGCACCTAAATGTGACCCATTTTGTTGGAAATTAATTTGCAAATGAAAGTAGAAAGATTGCAATGTGATTTATATGTTATAGACTTACCCTGAGGCGTTATAAATGTAGTCAATAATCTATTTTGGCATGTAGTGACTTTGACTGATTGCGACTAATTATAATTGGCAAGATAGAACCCTCCTGAATGCGGGGGTGGAATTTAAGAAGGGACTAAGTGAGGTAAAACAGCACTCGTGCTGTTTATGTTACACTGAGAACTGCCACAGGTGCCGTTGGTTCTGATGAGTTCTAACTTATTAATTATACCCGTCAAGCCTTTGACCCAGCAGAAAAAAAAAAGAATAACAAATTATCATACAACGTCTAAGGAGAGCTCCCAGCTGTTTTTTTTTTCCCTCATGCTAAAAATATAATTTAACAGAAAACCCAAAAAAAAGCAAAAAAAAGCAAAAAAATCATTTTTAGCTGTCATGTTAAGAGAAAAACGTTGCAGTCTAACGAGAAAAAGATGGAATTTAAAGAGATTAGGTTAAAAAATTAAATACATATTTTTTAAAGTCATAATATTATGAGACTGAAGTCGAAATTTAATGGGAATAAAGTCATAATTACAAAACAATGAATGTTATGATTAATTATTATAAGTACAAAATACCAATTTACAAGAAAAAAATTGAATAGTTAGGACATATTAAAAATTACAGCAGAAAAAAACTGCCCTTTTTTTTTAGCAAAGTCTAAATATTAAGATAATCGCATGCAATTTTATGAGAATAAGCGAGAAATATTATGAGGAAAAAATGTAATTTTAGTAGAAACACATTGAAATATTGAACAGAAACATGATTTGATTTGTTGATTGGCGCCATGCCAATAAATTAAACTGGATTTTTATAATATTATGAACAACAAACAAAACCACAAAGCTGTCGTTTTGGGGAAAATTGGATTGCAGAAAAGGAGAAAAAGAGCGTTTACAAGAAAAGAGTTCAAATTTGGGGAAAATGGAAAAACAGCAGAAATGGAAAAACCGCTGCACTCTTATGGGAATAAAGTCCAAACCATTAAGAGAAGATTGTGATATTCAAACGACCCCAAAAAGCAGCAATTTTATGAGAATAAACGTGTAATATATTATGAGGGAAAATTATGCCATTTTAGATATTGGGAAAAAACATCACTTTTGAAGTCATTACAACATGAAAACAAACAAAACAACAAAGTTGTCATTTTTGGAAAATGATGTTGCGGAAAAGTTGCATTTTACGAGAATACGAGAAGAAAGTTCCAATAAGGAATTGCTGGTGTTTTATATAATAAGGTAAAATAATGTCATTGTAATAGCAAAGCATTTGAAATATTAAAGAAAAAAGTGTTATTTTTAAAAGTCATAATATTATAAGGAAAAAAACAAAATAAAGTCATTTTAGCAAAATCAGGCTGCGAGAAAGTCGGAATATTATGGGAATAAAGCCAAAATATTGTGAAAAGAAAATTTCATTTAAGAGAAAAGATGAACTATTTGCAAAATGTAAAGAAAACAGCAAAAATGTGGGGGAGAACAAGCAAAGCGTGAAGTTGATACTTTGACTTTTATTTCCGCCCAATACGCCGTTTCCGGCTGTGTCCGTCCGCCAAAACGACTGCGGCGTTGCGTTTTTGTCAGGAAAAAAACCCGCTACTTCCCTCGCTACTTGCTCATTGCTCTGTGCGCTGTCAAGTATAATGTGCTACATGAAACGGGGGTAGCTCATGGCAATCTCAGCCAAATGATGCCTTAAATTGTGCTAATGAAGTGAGATCAATAAAAAGTAATATCAAGCTAAAGTGCTTTAATTCAATGTAGACGCTCTCTATGCATGGTAATGAACCCAGAAGAAGTAGCAATAATATTTTATTCATTTGCACGTGGTAATGGCCTGAAAATAGTCAATAGTGATTTCCCCTATGAAAATATGGCGTCTTAAAAGGGTGGCGAGCGATTCCGTAATATTCCAGGGTAAAATGATTATAGACATGTGCTGACCTCTGCAGGTACAATCCTGCCTTGCATTCATGACAACCATTAAGACACACTTGGGGCCTTTTTGATGCTCGGTATGCCTTTTTGGCCTTTTAATGACGCAGCGTCGTCGGAAACGAGGCGCTCACGAGCCAGAAGGTAACGTGGGTAACGGCTTTCAGCCTGCACTGACAAAATACCGAGGGCTTGACTGAATTGGGGAAATAGAGCA
Source organism: Oostethus manadensis (assembly GCA_024372805.1). Taxonomy (NCBI): domain Eukaryota; kingdom Metazoa; phylum Chordata; class Actinopteri; order Syngnathiformes; family Syngnathidae; genus Oostethus; species Oostethus manadensis. The sequence goes on from QODF01000057.1 coordinate 1,095,036, forward strand.
GAGGATGGGATGGGATGGGATGGGATGGGGGGCGGCATCAGAGCGCAAAGTGAAGATGGCAGCCTTTAGGACATAAGTGGCGGCAATTGAGGGTAGAATGAGTGTCGGTGGAGGGAGATGCCATACAGGGGTGGCGATCGTTAATGGTAATTGGCACATCAGCCATTGGCACCTTACTGCTCACCGGTCAGCCGAAGTCTCGCTGCACAGGTGGTTATGGCCCATTTGTGTGGGGAGACATGACGAGGCTGGCTGTTACTAACCAGCCGAGCTTGGCTTGTTCCCTACATAGCTGGGACAATTTGGGCTAAACTCCTTCTTGCACGGGTAACGAATCGGAAGATTCGGCAGTCCATGGTAAAATACCCGTACCGATTTGTAACTTGAACCATTTCAGTGGCAGGTGCAAAATAAATTAAATAACTGACATGTAAACAAACTCACATTCGCGCGTTAGTTCTACCAAACACTGTATGAGGGGGGGTGGGGGATCCTCATAGAGCACACAAAAAAACTTATCAGCCACCTGAAACGCCAGCAGTGTGGCAATTTGAAAAGTGCAAAAGGTTTGCCGGAGACCTCCATGGCAGCACACCGGCTCCTCGGCGCGTGTTCCCGAATACAGTGCACCTTGCTGGGCCACAGCAGGTGGCTCCTCCCCCTCTATACTCTGGTTCTCCTGACCTCCATAGGGGCACACCGGCTGCTCGGAGCGCGTGCCCGAATACAGTGCACCTTGCTGGGCCACAGCAGGTGGCTCCTCCCCCTCTATACTCTGGTTCTCCTGATAGTAGTGATGTGGTGGTAGTAATGTCAGGATATTTGATCAGGACAAATCAGCAGGTACACTTGGTCACATCCTCATTTGTTTACCTTCAGGTGTGCACAAACTCCACTTGCACATTTGCATTTTAAAAAGTAATAAATATGAAAAACGTATCAGTTATCGGAACCATATTGGTCTAGAGAGGCATTTGGGCATCTCTACTCTCTACTATTTGAGGTCATGTTTGTCTGTTGATGACCAACTCTATACATTTTTCATTCTTATATTAGTTCTTAACAAATTTATCATTTATTTGTAATCCTTTTTTGTTTTACTTTTCTTTTTTATTTGTTTAAAATATCCTTTTTTCATGTATTTCATATGATTCTGTCCTGGTTTTTCTCTTGTTCTAAATTGTAAAAAATAATAATAATAAAAAATAAATAGTTTTAAATTATGAAATACACTGTCTTGTATTTTTTATGCTATAATATGGAATACACTACTTGGAACTCTCCCAATGCTAACGTCTTCAGGTATGTCTTATTTCCTCTTATTATATGTTATTACCTTATTATACCGTGCATTATACCTTATTACTATATTGGTTGATATGAGTGTAAAGGTAAGGGTGCTAATAAGGGTGCTAATAATAATAACAATAATTATGTAATAATAATACATAATTATCATCCCTTGTGACTTGAACATTCCTTGAACACCAAAAGCCTTCAGTCTGGCAAGTGAAGCCAATGCAAAGGGAAAGCACCTTAGGATGCATCATTTCTTGTGGCCAGCAGGGGGAGACAACCTCACATCATCACTATGTAAACGAAAAAGACTGATACAACTTCTATTCAATATTAAGCTGTGCGGTGTTAACTGTACGTCTAAAAAAACACACAAATTAATCATAAGTGTATTAAAATACCCAAAATGTAATATTATGATAGATGTTTGCATGTTATTTTCATACCAAAGCGTATTCATCTTACAGCACATGATGTAATATTGCAGTAGTAGTTGGAGGAGCTTGTCATTATGTACCTTAGTGTGTAGTTTGCAAAATTGTTAATTTGGTTTTTAGGTTTTTTTTGTCATAATTTGCTGCTTCCCTATGTTTATTCCAGTGCGCTATGTGTATACTTATTTTGTACTAAAACTGAGCAAGTAGAAGTAGACTTTTTATAAACTACATTTGTATATACCTAAAATGAGCACAGTGAAGTAAACTTGGCTTATACGGAAAAGTACAAGTCAAAGTACATATTAAGTAAATGCAAAGACTTACATGTACACAAGTTACTTTTTTACTATTCTTTTAGTATACTTCTGAGATCTTTTTTGTGTTCACGTGCATTATAAAGTCAAGTTGAGCTTAACATTTAATTTTCATTTTTCTTTTTTTTTCTGGACTTGATTTCATATGTTGTTGTTTTTGTTCGAAATTACATCTAACTTGGTCTTGCAGCTTAAAAGAAATTCAAATTTTCTGAGTTTGTGGGTTTTATAAGCTGAAAATCTCAATAAAATTCATCTTTTACGTTAAATTGCCAAAATTAAACAACTTGTACATGATATTAACATTTTTGGGGTAGAACGGTGTGTATATATATACTGTACACCGACTACATTGACAGTATATAGATGAGGGCGCATGTTGTACATTTTACAGTGTACTTTTGCAAAAATCAACTTTTATAAACTTAAAATGTTCAAATTTAGTCCGACAAAGTGTTCAATTAGTATACATTCTTGTACACTAAAAAGTCCATGGTCTGTAGTATAGAAGACATAGATTAGAAGACGGAAGAAGACCAGACCTCCTGTGGAATAAGCCCTTCAGAGGAACCATGGTGGAGAGCGGGTGGATCCACCTAGGGAGGCCCAGTAAAGTGCACTGTGGTCGGACACACTCTAAAAAAAACCTGACAATTGTTCTTTACTGCTTTTCCATAATTGGACATAATTATGATTACTTGAAATGGCAAACTTATGACGCAGTCTTTGCAAGCTGTCCAGCAAATGAGGTTAAAGTTGGGCACAAATGACATTTTCATAAAGTCACGTGCACGGGTTTGGTACTCCCACCTGCCACTGCTGTCGTTCAAGGTCAAGCCTCACCCTTTATTTTAGCAAACGTTGAATAATGAAGTTGAAGTCGGGTTAAAAGGAATTCCAGAATGGTCAGGATTATCCAAAGTGCGGCCCGGGCGCCATTTACCAGCTATAGCTTGTTTTTTATTGGCCCGCAGCACACTGTAGAGACAAAATTAGACCAAAAATTGGGAAAAAAATGGAAGAATCTGAAACATGGCAATTATAACATTAAAAATAATACCAAATATTTATTTGAGTTTTAGTGGGAAAAGTTTGGAGACCTGACATATGAGTTAAAGATGGTTTAATATGAATGCAAGCTTTTTGATAAGTGAATTTCCCCAAAGATTCCTTCTTTACAATAAAGTGCACAGAAAACCTGTTTACGACCTCCTAAATATCATTTTTAACGTTATTAGAGCTCTCTAGACATGGAATAACAACCCTATACTCACCTTTACACTCATATTACGCAATATTGTAAACATAATAAGAGAAAACATAACATATGAGCAATAAATAAGACAAAATATAGACTCACACTGTTTTTACTTTGGGTTTCTGTCCAGTGCGTTTTGCAGTAGCTATTTTCTCATCCCTAGAACATTACTGACCCTTAGTAACCAGTGTAGACTACTACATGTCATCGCAACATCAACAATGTGTTTTCTGACTGCTTTATAATTGAATTGTAGGCATCGTGTTCTGGAAAATGCTTAGTTTATGCAAAAAAAAATTGTCAAATTTGTAAAGTAAAATGTGTTAAGGATACAACAGTGACCCAAATAATGAATTTTCCTGTTTTTACATGCCATTCCATTCCATTTTCTTCTGCTTAGCCGGGTCGGGGTCGCGGAGGCAGCAGTCTCAGTCGGGAAGTCCAGAGTTCCCGGTCTCCGCCTACCTCTTCCAGCTCCACCGGGAGGACACCAAGGCGTTCCCAGGCCAGCTGTGAGATATAGTCCCTCCAGCGTGTCCTAGGTCTTCCCGGGGCCTTCTCCCGACTGGGCATGCCCGAAACACCTCACCTTGGAGGCGAGCAGGAGGCATCTGGACTAGATGCCCGAGCCACCTCAACTGGCTCCTCTCGATGTGAAGGAGCAACGGCTCTACTCTGAGCTCCTCCCGAATGGCCAAGCTCCTCACCCTATCTCTTAGGGTGAGTCCAGCCACCCTACGGAGGAAACTCCTTTCCGCTGCTTGTATCCGCAATCTCGTTCTTCTTTCGGTCATGACCCATAACTCATGACCATGGGTGATGGTGGGAACGTAGATCGATCGGTAAACAGAGAGATTTGCCTTCCGGCTCAGCTCTCTCTTCACCACGACGGTCCGGTACAGCGACTGTAATACTGCAGACGCTGCACCGATCCTTCGGTCGACCTCATCCCCCTATAGTTGGACACACCCTACGGTCACCCTTTTTAAAAATGGGGACCACCACCCTAATAATGGGGACTGCAATGTTGTAAAGGCGTGTCAACTAAGACAGTCCCCCAACAGCCAGAGCCTTGAGGAATTCAGGGCGAAACTCATCTACCCCCGGAACCTTGCCATTGGGGAGTGTTTTAACTACCCCAATTACCTCAGCCACAGTGATAGAACTGTCCACGTTTCCTGTCCTACGTTTCCTCGGACTCTGCATCCTCTACGGAAGGTATGTCAGTGGGATTTAGAAGGGCCTCAAAGTATTCCTTCCACCGACCAACTATATCCTCAGTCAAGGTCAGCAAGCCCCCGTCCGCACTGCAAACTGTGTGAACTTTGGGCTGCTTCCCCTTTCTGAGGTGTCAAGATGGTTTTCCAGAACCTCTTCGCGGCCGACCAAAAGTCGTACTCCTTAGCCTCACCAAACTCCTCCCTTACCCGAGTTTTTGCCTCGATCACCGCCGACGCCGCGTGCCGCTTGGCCTGCAGGTACCTGTCAGCTGTTTGGCAGTCCCGCAAGCCATCTATGCTTGATAGGACTCCTTCTTCAGCTTGACAGCAGCCCTAACCCCTGGTGTCCACCATCGGGTTCGGGGCTTGCCGCCACTACTGGCGCAGACCACCTTGCGGTCGCAACTACGACTGGCTGCCTCAGCAATGGAGGCACAGAATACGGCCCTCCCTCGAGATGCAGGCGAAGCACTGCCGGAGATGAGAGTTGAAGACTCGACAAACAGGAGACTCTGCCAGACGTTCCCAGCACACCCTCACTACACGTTTGGGTCTACCAGGTCTGTCTGGCATCCTTCCCCGCCATCTAATCCAACTTATCACCAGGTGGTGGTCATTTGACAGCTCAGCCCTTCTCTTCACCCAGAACATGCGGACGCAGGTCTGATGATACGATCACAAAGTCGATCATAGACCTGCGATCTAGGGTGTCCAGAGGCTAAGTGCACTTATGGACATCCTTATGTTCGAACATGGTGTTTGTTATGGACAAAATGTAATTTGCACAGAAGTCCAGCAACATCACACCACACGGGTTCAGATCAGGGAGGCCGTTCCTCCCAACCACGGCCCTCCAAGTCACACTGTAATTGCCCACATGAGCGTTGAAGTCACAAAAAAAAAATAAAGAAACAAAAAAAGGAGAACTCAAAAAAACATCTAAAAAAAACAAAAAAAAAAAAGAAAACTAAAAAAAAAAAAAAAGCGAAAACACAAAAAACACAGTCAGGACCCTTTCCACACCCTGAAGGCGTAAGGAAATAACCCTCATGTTCACCGGGGATGATTCCATGGCACCAAGCCGGGGGGCTATTAATAAGCCCACAACAGCTCACCGCCTCTCCCCTGCAGCAACTCCAGAGAAGAACAAGGTCCAGCCCCTCTGAGGGAATTTGGTTCCAGAACCCAAACTGTGGGTTGAGGTGAATCCAACTACGTCTAGTCGGAATGTCTCTGCCTCTTCTACAAGCTTGGGCTCCTTCATCACCAGACAAGTGACATTCCATGTCCCAAGAGCCAGATTTGGCCAGGTTGCCCGGACACCCGCTCTCAATCACTGCCCGAATCACATTGCACCGGACCCTTATGCTTGCCCCTGTAGGTGGTGGGTCTGCGGGGGGGAGTTCCCGTGTTCCTTCTTCGGGCTGGGCCTGGCCAGGCCCCACGGGTGAAGGCCTGGCCAGCAGGCACTCGCCTGCGGGTGAGGTGCGGTCACTCCTCTTGATGTTCTTCATTAGGGTCTTCTGAATCACTCTTAGTCTGGCCCGTCACCTAGAACCAGTTGGCCTTGGGAGACCCTACCAGGGGCATAAAGCCCCCGACAACATAGCTCCTAGGATCACTCGGGCACTCAAACCCCTCCACCACGATAAGGTGGTGATTCACGGAGGAGGTTCTCATATGCCCAATTACAGATTTGAAAACCTTTTACCACAGATCTCATCATACTGATCTCATCATAAACCGCATGTGGATGAGAATATTGAAATGCACGCCTGCAAAAATGATGATCAAAATCTAACGCAACTTTTAAGAGAGTTGCATCCATAACAAAGAAAACTCATATCCTGACTTCTTCTGGTCCGGATCATCGTGTAGCGAGCGAGCAGAACTTGGCAGGCTATCAAGCAGCCGCGCTTGGCTCAACAAAGAAAAGAAAGATGGCCTTAAAGAGCTTTTCTCGCTGATAAATTTGGCTATCTCCGAGACATCTGCTTGAAGACCAGTTAATTGTTTACCCTCCGCACATCTGCCAGTGACCTGATTCGCGCCTTAATCTCCAGTCTGTGAGCAACTCCAACGAGTGTTAGACATTTTAAAAACATCTACACTAAACATCTCTCACATCAGCTCAATGCAAAAGTACGAGAATAAACTCATGTTGGATTTTTACAGATTATATATACAGATTTTTACTTCTATGTGGAGAGAAGCGGCCACCACTTCACCTCACATGCACGAGCAATTTGCAGATTTTCAAACATTTTTTTTCATAACATTTAATTTAACATTTGTATTTTGATGTATCGTTTATATTTAGTGTACATTTAGGTTTCACATTTAATTATAATATTTACATTTAACATTTATTCATATTTTGCCTGCGATTGACTGGCGACCATTCCGACGCGTCAGCTGGGATAGGCTCCAGCATACCCCTGCGACCCTAGTGAGGATAAACGGCATAGAAAATGGATGGATGGATTTGTATTTGGTATTTTTGGTATTAATAAGTAACATTTATATTTAGATTCAACTTTTTTATTTTTAACATTTATGTTTAGATTTCATATTTATATTTGTATTTCAATGTAACATTAAATAATAATAATAATAATACATTTTATTTATGTAGCGCTTTTCAAAAAACTCAAAGACGCGTTACCATACATTAAAGAATAAAAACAGCACAGAATTTACAGAATAAAATCAAACATTAAAAGCAATTTTAAACAGATAAATTTTGAGTTCTTTCTTGAAGGTGGCGAGGTCAGAGCAGTTACGGAGGGGTTTAGGCAGAGAGTTCCAGAGGGTGGGGCCAGCGATGGAAAAAGCTCTGTGCCCCCAGGTTCGGAGCTTGGTCCTACAGGGCAGGGACAGAAGGTTGGAGTTGGAGGAGCGGAGGGAGCGAGATGGGAGTGTAATGGTGGAGCAGGTCTGTGAGGTAAGGGGGGGCCAGGTTATGGAGTGCTTAAATGTAACGAGATGGATTACAAAAACATAAAACATTTACTTTTACTCTTAATATATGCCATTCATATTTAGATAAAACATTGCATGTGTATATTTAACAATTATTTTAAAATGTTCCTTATTTGTACTTAGATTAAACATTTTGATGTCATATTTATTTTAATATTTGTATTTTTATTTTTTATATTTAGTGTATACGTATATATAACATTTATATTTAGATTTATGCCCTGCGATTGACTGGCGACCAGTCCAGGGTGTACCCCGCCTCTCGCCCAATGTCAGCTGGGATAGGCTCCAGCATACCCGCCACCCTAATGAGGATAAGCGGTATAGAAAATGAATGAATGAATGAATGAATATTTAGATTTTTATATGTTTTTATATGTAAAATTTATGTTTAGAGTTCATATTTCTATTTCTATTTAGATGTTACATTTAATTTAACTATCCACATACAACATGTATATTGTGATCCAAAATTTTTAACATTTATATTCATATTTTTATTTAGATTGAATATTTATTTGTAGTATTTATTTAAATATAAATATTAGATTTTGATTTTAGATTTAGAGTTTAACATTTTGGTATAGAAAATGAATGAATGAATGAATGTTTAGACTCCATATTTATATTTATATTTACATGTTACATTTTTTTTACTATCCATATATAACATGTAGATTTTGATTCAATGTTTTTATAATTTACATTTGTATTTAGATTTAGATTTAATATATATTTTTAGTATTTATATACACATTTCAATTTAGATTCAAAATTTTTATTTTCAACGTTTATACTTAGATTTACATTGGCCGCACGGTGGATGAAGGGGTAGCATGTTGGCATCACAGTCAGGAGGTTAAGGGTTCGAATCTCTGTTGGGCATCTCTGTGTGGAGTTTGCATGTTCTCCCCGTGCGATTGACTGGCGACCGGTCCAGGGTGTACCCCGCCTCCCGCCCAAAGCCAGCTGGGATAGGCTCCAGCATACCCGCGACCCTAATGAGGATAAGCGGCATAGAAGATGACTGACTGAATGTTTAGATTGCATACTTATATTTTTACTTAGATGTTGTATACATTTTTACTATCTAGATCCAACGTTAATATTTTGACTCAGTGTCTTTATTTTTAACATTTATATGTATATTTAACAATTTTATGAACAATTTTCATAGTTGAATGTAAATAGATTTAACATTTAAATTGAACATTTATATTCAAAATCAACTTTTTTAACATTTACATTTAACATTTATTTTAAACATTTAGATTAAAATGCTCCATTTATTGGTATATAGATGTAACATTTATTTTCCACATAAGATAAGACAATGTATAAAGTCACTCTTTGCAGATTTCATATTGATATGTGTATTTAGATGTAACATTTATTTTTGCCATTTATACACAACAAATACGTTTGGACATATTTTTAGAGCTCATATTTTATTCAGACTTACATTTGACGTATATTTTTTTTCATATTTAGATTTAGAATTTTTATATTTGGCATTGAAATTTAGGTATTGCATTCATGCAGTATTTAGATTTACTGTTTAGATTCACTATTTTGGTGGAAACAACAATTTTTTAACACCAACATGTCATTTTTGTATTTGCAAATAGATATTTACAACAGACTGCGAAACATTGGTGTGTGTTTAGTGAGCGAGTGGCTGACGCAGCAGCTACAATCTCCAAGCTAGACATAATTAGTGTCCTGGTTAAACAGCACTGCTGTCTAAAAGACCACATCTGGACCACATGGAATGCCAGTTGCACATTACTTACAGACACCAAGAGTAGGAGACAGTATTCTGTGTCCAGTATGCTCTGCATGGTTCCATTTGTGTGCCTAACTGCGTCACCAGCTCAATGCAATGAATCATTGCGGCCACTATGTGTCGCCAGAAACAACATCCACCACCTCACTTTAACTTACAGGTAAATAAGAATTTTTGATACATAAGTAAACAGGACATGCCAGGAATGTTGCCAGAAAGCGCATGGGAAAGGGAAAAGAGGGGAGGTGGTTTTGGTGTTCCACAGAGAAGCTTTTTCCTGTGAAAGGTTTCATTTCAGGGTTTTTTTTTCATAAATGTACGTGTGAAGTGTGACAAGTCCAGGTATTTATGTGTCGAAATGAAGCAATTTCAAGCATAAAAATGTGTAAATGAAGTAAAATACCAGCAAAAAGCATTAAGAAGATTCCATCAAAAGTGTAAATGTGTGTCGTATTGAACCCTGGCCACTAGATGTCAGTGATGTATTACATCGCTGCAGCTTTGCAGGATCTTTGATAGGCGCAGTCGTCATTAAGCATCACTTCCTGTCCGCCTCGGTTTCAGGTCCTGCGGGGAACACTTTTATAGTAACACACAAGCACAAATCTTACTTATGTCTTATTTTCTCTACTTAAAGGCCGCTTTGATATTTCTATCAATAACAAATAAACCCATTCATATATATATGTATGTAAAGCCGATGCTTTGCATTATTAATCAATTAATAATTATTTATAAATAGTACTGTTAGAAAAATCCTAGTGGGATGTGGTTTTTCAGATATTAATTCATGAATAAATGATCCGTCAAAACATATGGAAATACAAGAGATGTGTAGTATTGTGGCCACTAGGAGGCAGTAATGACACGAAACATTGAGACATTACCTGACATGACGTTACCTTAACACCGCATGAGGTTATGAAGCCAGGCATGGCATGTCCCACATGATAGCGTTCCAATCCAATACATGTCATGCTAACTGGTCGGCTCACTAGCTTGCTATCTCGTGGCCATCTCGAGTCGTGTTATAAACAAAGAAAGAGAAGAGTGTAAAGGTGACTATAGTGGTGTTATTTCATGCCTAGAGGGCTCTAATAATGCTAAACATCATATTTATAAGTTAGTTAGTTGTAAGTTATGTCTACTATATTATGTAATTGGAGTGAAGAGGAGACTATAGATGTGTTTGAGGGCTCTAATAACGCTAAACAGCACATTTACAAAGTTGTAAACAAGTTTTCTGTGTCTTCTCTCTCTTATTTTCTCATTTAACGTTTACTATATTATGTCATAGGAGCGTTAAGGTGACTATAGGGGTGTTATTTCCTGTCTAGAGGGCTCTAATGATGTTTTTAGGTTTTCTATGTTCCAACTACGAAAATATTCCTTTTGTAGGTCAGACGGCCAACGTTTATGGAATTCACATGTGACAGTTGGGTCTGTGACTGATCAAGCTTGATAAACGGAGAGTGTAGCTTTTCCGTTTTGAACACAATTATGTTGACAGGGCTTGATAAAGCATGTATTTGACCCCGTTGTGCAGCATAAAAGCAAAAACGGACATTTGCAGACAAAGAGGGGGTGGTCAGTGGTGGCGATTGTTGTTAACCGCATAACCGGAGCAGTCAATCATGTGAGAAGAGGTACAATTTTGCTTTTGGCATTTTCAGAGAAGGTTGGGGAGAAGATTTGCTTTTTTTTTTTAGGTTAAGTCATGTCATAATTAGTTGACCTCAAAACAGTTTTCAACCGTTTAAGCAAAACGCTCAACACTTTTTCACAACTAAAAGCCATTAAACGGAAGAAGCTGCAGCAGAGTACGATCCCCCGATTCTAATCCCACCCTTTTAACGCTCCAAAGCAGTTCAGGACAAAGGGAATGGTGAGAATGTGTGTGTAGGCGAGATAATCTCTTTTGTAGTTTTCTCCTCCCTAAAAGTGGCGCTTATATTCCAGCTACTTAGCGTGCACGGGAAAGCGATGCCGTGCATGCACTTAGGCTGTGAAAAGCAGGTCAGTATGACCACAGAGAGGAAAGCACACGTGCATCACATGGATAGCCTTGGGATTATTTCTCACAAAATGTCTTAATTCCTCTGCTCGCTAATGATCCGGGGAAAATGCCCTCTAATCTCCATTCCATTAATTAAAAAGAGCACGAGCCCGTGGAAAAGCTCGCCATCTGCTGTGGTTTCATTGCCGCCGACAGATTGTGCTGGGACTTCTCCGCCGGGGTAAGTGTGTTCTTGGTAGCAAACGGGTCGAGCGTGCGCGGAGATGACGAGAAACCGACACAATTAACACATTTAAGAAATAAATAAGCAATTCAATAATGATGATAATACGGTAAATAAATTGTGATAATATGATTTAAATAATTAAACACCAACTGTAACAATATTAATAATAACAAACAGTAATATTAATCATCAATAATTAAAGTATTGTTGTTGTTATCATAAACAATAATTGTTCTTGTTATTAGTAGTAGTATTAGAATTGTTAGTATTATGATTATTATTACTAGAAAGGTTCCTCAAGTCATGTTTACTTTTTAAAACCGCCAAGCTCTAACTGTATGTTTTTGTAATATAAAAAAAAAGTAGGATACATTTTATTTTAATTGCACACAAATGAATAGGAGGACACTAAATAGGAAAGGTGGCCGCCCCCAGTCTTGATATAGATCAGTGGTTTTCAAACTGGGGAGCACGCCCCGTGTTATGACAGGGGGGGGGACTACCACGAACACACTTCATTATTAGCGCACTTTTCGGGAGGAGAGAGCGCGGAAAATCATTTTACCTCCAAACGGGGGGCACTGCAAAAAAAAGTTTAGGAAGCACTGATATAGATCAAGAGTGTTCTTCTAGGGGCGAGGACTGGTCGAAAGAGATTTGGCTGACTCTGAAAAGTCCAAAATACACATCGCATAAATCAAGTGGATGACAAACAACTACACATAACACGTAACTTGAAACTGTTATTTCCAAATCCCTGCAAGGCATGCTGGGTAGTCCAGCTTGAACAGCGATATGAACTATGAACAAAAAAACATTGGATATCAAGACCATGTTAACTCTTATTTCTTTACTTCTCCTCCTCAACATATTTTGCAACCTAGCAAAAATGTGACAAAAACGGCAAAATGTTGTGAGAAAGAGTAGCTGCCAGCTACCCAGCATGCCTTGCGGCCGGAATATATAGGTGATTTTTTGGGGCATGGGTAATATTTGTGTGTATGCCCACATAGTGCCTTTCAATGTTGCAGGTTTTTAAAAAAAAAGATTTAGAAATTCCGAATGGGCCGGATTAAGACACTTGGCGAGCCTGAGGCGGCCGCGGTCCGCAGCTTGCGCACCCCTGACCTAAATTATATTGCTGCTTTTGCAATGATTTTGTTGAAGGGACGAGTTCTCACTCTTAACAAAAAGTGAACCAGTGGAGGTTTAAAATGCGCCGAAAATGAAAGGATGCAACTTTGTGAATATTCTTAGCAACATATGCTAAGATGTGATATATATAGTTCAAGAAAAATGCACCTCAGCTCTGTCATATCGGTGGAAAAATAAATGATTTTTTCCCCATTGTTGCTGTTATTTATGCAAATATTTCAGCTTTCTGCTTAAATAATATTTGTACATTTTCTTTCTGTGATATTGTTATTTTATTTTCCATAATATTATGACTTTTTCTGAACTTTTTTTCTCATCATAATAGAACTTTTTGCTTCAATGTTTCAACTCAATAATACTAAAATTACATGTTTTTCCCTCATACTGTAGTGTTCAAAATGTAGCATTCCAGTGTGACTAACCAGATGAATCACTGTTTTTGGTATATTTTTTTATTGCTACATGGCAAACAAGTTACCAGTAGGTGCAGTAGATTCTCAGAAAACAAACGAGAGCCAGCATTCATGATATGCACGCTCTTACGCCTGTGCAATTAGGCAATTAGTTGAAATTTGACCCTCATCAGTCCACAAAATGTTCCTCCATTTCTCTTTGAGCCAGTTGATGTGTTCTTTGGCAAATTGTAACCTCTTCTACACATTTATTGTTTTAACAGAGGGACTTTGCGGGGGATTCTTGTAAATAGATTCACGGACGTCTTCTAACTGTCACAGTACTTACAGGTAACCCCAGACTGTCTTTGATCATCCCTTCCGGTGTTTCTTCCATCCATTTTGACAGTTGCCTTCTGTTTTCTTCCGGGTGTCTATGGTTTTGCTCTCCATTCAAAGGCATTGGAGATCATTTTACCCGAACACTTTTTGCACCTCTTCATAAATTATCCCCTCTCCAATCTCACGGATTGAACGTCGCGCTGCTATTTGAACACCCCCCCCCCCTTTCAACTAATTGCCCAACTGCACAGCCTTAGGAGCGTGCATATCATTCATCTGCATAGTCAGGTAGGACTGCTACTATTTGGAACGCTACTGTAATATATTATGATTTATTTTGATAAAACGGTGACTGTTTTCTCTCTCGCCAGAATATGACTTTTTTATCGTAATATTTTTATTTTGTTTTCGGAAAATTACAGCTGCTTTTGTCAATGACTGTCGGATTTTTTGTGTGTTTTTTCAACGATTCCAAAGAAATGACAATGTTATTGGTTGTTTTGTGTTTTTCTCATAATATTCGGACTTTAAAAAGTTATTTTTTCTTAAACAGTCCAAGTCCTAAAATGACCTTATTTTTTCCTGATAATATTCTGACTTGCCCTGCGATTGACTGGCGACCAGTCCAGGGTGTACCCCGCCTCTCGCCCAAAGCCAGCTGGGATAGGCTCCAGCATCCCCGTGACCCTAATGAGGATAAGCGGTACAGAAAATGAATGAATGAATGAATATTCTGACTTCTCCCTTTAGATTACAACATTTTCCTTGTGATATCCTGACTTGATTCTTGTAAAATGACTGCAATTTTGGTTTGTTCATTTTTTTGGAATGTCCCGTGGGCCTCAAACGGTCCTCGGGTCGCAATTTGGACACCCTTGACTTAAAGCCCCGAGGCAGTGGCATGAAGCGGGTAGGGTGCGGTGAAGATCATCCGAGCAGATGTCCAATTGAAACAGTAGGGCCAATGATGCGCGCGCGCGCGCACGCACGCACAGTAATCTGTGATAGCCCCACTTGCGCATCCCCCACCCCTCCCTCTCTCCTTTCTGCCAGGCACTCAGGAGCTGCTTCGCTCCCGCCAATGTCAAGTTTTATTTATATTTCCTTTGCCCCCCCACTGCACTGCCCGCCATTCATCAGCAGAGTCAAGTTCGGATGGGAGTTGCGACCCAGCCTCCAAATGGACAAGCAGCGCGCGCCGCGACCAAAACGCCCCATCTTTTGTGCTTTCGTCTTCATTGTTTGCTGTTTGGACCCGGCTCGCGGCCAGATCCGCTACTTCATCCCAGAGGAGCTGGAACACGGCGCCTTCGTGGGGAACCTAGCGGAGGACTTGGGTTTGGAATTGGACAAACTGTCGGCGCGCAGGTTCCGCATCGTTTCCGGCACCAGGCGGCAGTACGTGGAGGTGAATTTGGAGAACGGAGTTTTGTTTGTGAACGAGAGGATAGATCGTGAGGACCTGTGCGACCAGAGTTTGGGCTGCTCCTTCCACCTGCAGGTGGTGATAGAAAACCCTCTAGAGCTCTACAGAGTGGAGGTGGACATTGTGGACGTGAACGACAACTCTCCCGGCTTCCCGTGGACCGAATTCAACCTGGACATCTCGGAATCTGCGGCTCCGGGGTCCCGCTTCCCGCTTGAGAGCGCGCAAGATCTGGACGTGGGTCCTAACGCGCTGCGCACGTATCTGCTGAGCGTCAACGCGCATTTCACTTTGGACGTGCAGACGAGGAGCGACGGCAGTAAATTCGCCGAACTCGTTCTACAGAGCCCTTTGGACCGGGAGCAGCAGAGCGCGCACCAGATGGTCCTGACGGCGGTGGACGGGGGCTCCCCGGAGAGGTCCGGCACTGCGCAAATTGACATCACAGTCTTGGACGCGAACGACAACGCGCCCGTGTTCGAGCGGTCCTTCCACAGGGTGAGACTGGCAGAAAACGCGCCCAAGGGCGCAGTGGTCATCAAGCTGAACGCCTCCGACCTGGACGAGGGCGCCAACGCCGACATCACCTACTCCTTCAGCGGGCACGCGCCCCTCAAAGTGCGGCAGCTTTTCAGCGTGGACGCGCGCACGGGGGAGATCCGAGTGAAAGGGGTGATCGATTACGAAAAGGCGAGGATGCATGAGATTTACATCCAGGCCAAGGACAAAGGTCCCTCGGCGGTCGCGGTGCACTGCAAGGTGCTGGTGAACGTCCTGGATCGGAACGACAACCGGCCAGAGGTCATCCTGACCTCAGTGTCTACACCTGTGCACGAGGACGCGGCCCCCGGCACCGTCATCGCCGTCATCAGCGTCACGGATCGGGACTCCGGGGAGAACGGGAACGTGGATTGTGAGATCCCAAATCTGGTCCCGTTCCAGCTGCACTCCTCTTTTAAGAACTACTACACGCTGGTGACCAGTGATTTTCTGGACAGGGAGGCGGTGGCGGAGTACAACATCACACTCACTGCCAGAGATTTGGGTTCTCCGCCGTTATTCACCAGGAAAACCGTCCTGGTTCAGGTGTCTGACGTCAACGACAACGCGCCCGTGTTTAAACAACCGGCGTATACCGTCTACCTGACCGAGAATAACCCGCCGGGGGCTTCCGTTTGCTCTGTGACAGCGCAGGACCCCGATTTGGGCCAAAACGCCTACCTCTCTTATTCCATACTGGACGACAAAATCCAAGGCATGCCCATCTCCACGTACGTGTCCGTAAATTCGGATAACGGAAATATTTACGCCCTCAGATCGTTCGACCACGAACAGTTAAAGAGCCTCCAAATCACCGTCCGAGCTCAGGACGCCGGCCTTCCGCCTTTAAGCAGCAACGTTTCCGTGACCGTGTTTATTTTGGACCAAAACGACAACGCACCCGTCATCGTGTCGCCTCTCTCGCAAAACGGGACGCCCCCCGTGGAAGCGGTGCCGAGATACGTGGAGGCCGGGTACCTGATCGGCAGAATAAGCGCGGCGGACGCGGACGGAGGTCAGAACTCGCGGCTTTTCTACCAAATGCTCCAAGCCACCGACCCCAGCTTGTTCGCCGTGGCCTTATACACGGGGGAAATTAGGACACTACGGCAGTTGGGGGAGGAAGACCCCACAAGGCACCGGTTGGTCGTACTGGTGAAGGACAACGGCCAACCGCCCCTCTCGGCCACGGTTTCCATCATCCTGTCAGTGGTTGACAGCCTGCCGGAATCCCAGCCCGATTCGGGTGACCTGTCCCCGAGCTCCCATCACAGCTCCAGCTTTAGCCTCTACTTAATCGTGTCCCTGAGCGCCATCTCCTTCGCCTTTCTGGTGGCCATCATCGTCCTCGTTGCAGTGAGGCGGCTCAAGGACAGAACGTCCAACAAAGACTCCAGCTTCTCCTCGGCCCACATGTGCTGCTGCTGCCGCCGCTCCGCGTCGCCGGCAATCTTCAAAAAGTCCAATTTGAACATCAGGATGTCCGCAGACCCCGCCGCCGGCCGCGCAGAGGCCGGCGGCGGCGGAGCTCTGCCGCAAGCCTACTGCTACAAAATGTGTCTGACGCCGGAATCGTCCAAAAGTGACTTCATGTTCCTCAAGCCCTGCAGTCCGGTGTTGTCGGTACGCCAGAACAACGCCAAGAGCACGGACTACCTGACCTCTGGCTGGAGCGCACTGGACCGGAACGAGCTGGCCAACAACCGAACATCAACCCCTCAAGAGGTAAACTGCTTGAATCCCTCCTTGTTTGTGCTGCTTTCATTTTTGAACTATTACAGTTTATTTTATAGCTCAACCAAAGTTTGGTTGAGCTATAAACCCAATGGGGCGTCTGGGTGAATTTTGGTTGGCCAATAAAATAAACTGTATAAATAGCTTAAAAATGAAAGCAGCACAAACATTCATTTTAACTGCACAAAACATCACAAACGAATGGGACTGCTTTGGTTTCATTTGGAGCAAACGGGCAGCTGGATGAACTTTGGATGAACAATTAAAAAAAAACGTAATAACTGAAAAATGACAGCAGCACAAACGTTCATTTTAACTGCACAAAACAGCACAAACGACTGTCTGGGACGATTGGGACTGTTTGGACTGGCGGGAGCTATTTTGGTTGCATTTGGAGCAAACGGGCAGCTGGATGAACTTTGGATGAACAATAAAATAAACCGTAATAACTGAAAAATGACAGCAGCAGCACTGGATATTGTGAAAACTGAATATTAGCAAAAATGAAATTCATAATTCATAATTCGAACTGAGCTCTATTTAGTGAGAGGACGACTGTATAAGGCATTCAATTCATAAGACTCATTCAAAGAAAGGATGATACTGTATGTAGTATTCTACACTGGCCAGTAGGTGTCAGTAACACTGGCTGCTATTGCTACCTAAAACTCAACTCGCAGAAGACATTTAGAGCGACACACTCAAGCACAAGTCATATTTTTGTCAAAAATGGCTTTCTGTCTTTTGTTATTGCTACTATATTGGGTAATAGGAGCGTAAAGGTCACTATAGGGGTGTTACTCCATGTCTAGAGAGCTCTAAACAGTATTTATGAAATCGTTGGGTTTTCTATGCTGGGGGGGAATATTAGTCAGAGTCATTGCATCCTGTGAAATGATTCTACATGCTGTTTGCACAATTTCTGCAGCACCGATAATATTTTGACAAAGTACAGGGACTGTCGATGATTAGCGCGGGGAGAGCCTCAAAGGCCTTCTGTTTTGCGTCTAACTAGCAAGAAATTCAATTATCTACCTACCTTATCAAGTTAATAAAATCCTAATCATGTGACGTCCAAGCATCACGACGTTTACACCAGGGGTCTCAAACTTGCGAGATGATATTTTGTGGCCCCCATTATAATATGAAAGTTTAATGTTAGTGCGGCCCTCGAGTTTTATATGAATGGCATTTTTTACAGTGTCGTTTGCGAAGCTGACAAACCTACCAATCACGGTGGGGTATATGGCTCTCAGGGGCGTGACATCCACCGGGCTTGATGCAAGCAGAGAAACATTTTTTTCAGTGAAAAACTGATCATTATTACAAGTTTTTCACTCAGCTTCTTTACACCAGTGTCCTTGTTTGTCTTATTTTGTGTTAAAACAAACAAAAAAAAAGAAGTTTGAGAAGATTGGATTTTAAACAATTTTTAATTTAAATTGCGCGCACGTGCCTAGCCTCAGCCAGACTCCAGCAGCCCCAAGGTAAGATGAGTTTGAGACTCCCGGTTTACACGGTTGAACATCTGATGCAGTCAAAAGTAGACGTTCCATTCATCAGGATGATGGTACCTTCAAATGTACCGCTCCGTGATAGTTTTGGGAATGTCAGCCTGCACTGCTTTTGGTAAGGAAAAACAGTTTCATTATTATCCGTAAATTAGCATTAGCCAAGTTTGTCAATGGCGTGGTGCAACAATACCTGCTAAATTTGCAAGCACATTCATTATTCATACCATTAGTCATGTGATGTGATGCATAGCGCCGAGTCAATGTGTACATCATTACCTCATCATTATCTCGTTAGAACTCCCCCGGCGTATAGAGAGCAACTCACAGGCCTGTGAAAAGGAAGCACTGTTGTCACGGATGACTGTTTGATTTTTGAGACGCGCAATTTAATCATGGCTTTCTGCAAAAACTCGGGGCTTTTTAGTTAGTACTTTTTTTTCGTACTAACAAAAGCAAGGGCTGTGAGTCAGTTATGTTTTAGCAGGAACCACAATATTCTGGTCTTTGTTGCAGGTACCAAACAAAAGGGCCTAATATTCCCGGGGGTATTTCCAGTCTTTCCCTGGCCCAACTGGGGCCCAATTTCACTTCAACCTGAGCTGAGTTTTAGGGCAGGGTTCTCCAAAGTGCATCCTGGGGGTCATTTGTGGCCAATGGCACATTGTAAAAAAAATATTTTTTTGAAAATTTGAAAAAATATAGCAAAAAGACATAATGGAGAGAGAAAAAAAAAACATTTTACAAATAATAATATATGTATACTGTATTTATTATGTACTATAATGAGGTATATAAATATATATATTAGAATATAAAAAATATTATTAAAAAATGTCAAAATGTAAAATAATGTATATGATTCAATAATTTTCATACACAAATAAACTTATTATATATATATAAATAATGTAAATATTAATAAAATGTATTTAACAGCGCATATTTTTTCTGTTTAATTAACAAAATGTCTAATATAGGTTTTTAAAAATAAAAAAAGGAATTTTTCTTCATGAAAATTTGTTTATTTAAAAACGTAATACATTAAATATTATTTTATATTTTTAAATGACTTAGCTAATTTTGTACAGAATATAGTAACATTGTTATGAACAAAAGTGTGTGTAATTTCAAAAAAATATAATAGTGTATGAAATATGTTTACAAATATATTTTTTATAAATAATATGCTTGTTATTATATAAACATGTATAGCGTATTTTTTTCAAATAAATTTTTTTTATTTAAATTATATACAATATTGTGAGAATGTGAAAATAAAAATAAGACATATCATGAAATAATAATAATAAATAAATACATTTTTCTTTGCTGTTTCATGTTATTAAATAAGTTAATATATATAATAAGCAGTGAACTGGCACCTATATGAACTCCCCGAGGCTGGTTTCTTATTGGCCCATGACAAATTGTAAAAATAAAATGTAAAGAAACAGCAAAAAAGGAAAATAGAGAAAACGCTGAAGATGAAAAAATTATGCTAATCACACAAACTTTGTCTTTAAATATATGTATCCCCGGTATTTTTGTATGTATTTATGTATTTTTCTGTATTTTTGTACTGCAAGATAACAAGGTGACTAGATTTACTGAATAGAAACACACCTTTCTGGGGTTTCCATCTTAAAAAGCAGCAGCTTTGTGGCAACGTGCAAAACGTGTGTCCTTTGCGCATTTGCCGAGAATGCGCCCCCTCGCCCCAAAAAAACCGAGGTTGTGGAAAGCACAAGGTTTTTGCCGGTAAATGAGCTGTTGTGTTTTAGCGCGAGGAAAGGACAAAATGGAAGACCGGGAAGTTGTTGATTGACGTGTGCTGTGCTTCAACTATGCAGATGAAGTATCCCACCAAGGAATGGACCTGGGCCAAAAATCAACGCAATTCAGCATACAAGAGGTGAATAGTTCAGTACTAAGGCACACATTGTGTATGTTGCAAATGTAGGAACGTATACTTAGGTCGTGTCTGTACCTTTTTAGGTACAGTTCGGGAAACATGGAGGGGACTCCGTCACGTCCGCCGCAGCACGACGCCGAGGCTTATTTCTGCTCTGTGGCCCCACAGTATTGGACCTGGGGGAACCATATGAGCGGTAACGTTTGTCCGGACAGTGTGGAAGCGCACATGAATGGGTGCTGTGATGTAATGTTGACGTTTGTGTTTCCAGAGTGCAAGATGTCGCTTCAAGAGGAAACCGATCCCTACTTGGCGTGGACGCCAAAGTACACCCAGCCTCAGTCCGAGGCGGCGGACTACCAGCACAACGTGTACATTCCCGGCACCACGTCAGGTTACGCCACGCTCAAGCTGGCGCAGAGAGGCGACTTGGATGTGTACAACACCTTCTCCACGTTTGGCAAGAAAAAGAAATTAATCTCCAACTTTGGAGCGTCTTTGGGCAAAAACGACGTGCTCGTCAGCAATGCTGTTTTCAAATGAGGCGCCAAACCTTTCATGTTCCGTCCAGCTTCTGTGCCGTGTGCTAAATCATCCCTTGTAATTCTTACAAAACTTTGACGTCGGGGTTATGCCATAACCATACAGCACCATGCTCATGTATTGCAAGAATGACATTATAAAACACATTAAATGTAATATTCGTTATACTACGCTTAACATTTCATCTTTTCCTGCTCACTTCTCGTTGTGTGAACCAGGGATGTCCAAAGTGCGGCCCACTGTTGTTTTTTTATATGTATTTATAAACATAATTTTCAAAATACAACAACATCAAATATTGAAAAATCAGCAGTAGTTTTACAAGAATTAAATCTAAATAATAAAGAAAAAAAATATTTTAACCAGAAAAATGTACACCATAATATTATGAGAAAAATAATGTAATTTTAGGGTATAGCTTTTTCTTCTTTTCCTTTGGGCTTATACCTTCAGGGGTCGCCACAGCAAATCAACTGCCTCCATCTAACCCCGTCTTTTTCATCCTCTTCTCTGGCACCAGCAACGTTAATGTCCTCTTCCACTACATCCATAAACCTCCTCTTTGGTCTTCCTCTAGGCCTCCTGCCTGGCAGTTCAAAACTCAGCATCCTTCTACCAATATATTCACTATCTCTCCTGTGAATATGTCCGAACCATTTCAGTCTGGCCTCTCTGACTTTATCTCTGAAACCTCTAACGTGTGCTGTCCCTCTTATGTACTCATTCCTGATCCTGTCCATCCTGGTCACACCCAAAGAACCTCAGCATCTTCATCTCTGCTACCTCCAGCTTTTCCTCCCGTCTTTTCATGAAATTTGTCCTGAAATGTCTTTGAAATGTTAGAGTTGAAATATTAAAACAAACATTTTTAGTCGTATTATGAAAAATAAACCAAAGAAAAGTATTTTTGGAAAATTAGGTTAGGAAAAAAGTTACTAAATATTCAGGGAAAGAAAATTTACATAAAGAAAGTTAGTTGGAAAGTCATAAAATGTATAGACATATACATATTTTTTATAAAAAAGAACACCACAAAAAAAAGTAATATATCCTAACAAGAAAAAAGTTGCACTTTCGTGAGAATAAAAACAAATCAAACATTTTTTTTTATTAAGTTATGAAATAAAGTTAAAAAATATGAAAATGAGTATTATGAGAGGAAATCATAATATTACGAGAAGAAATTTGAAAGAGTTGGAAAATAAATTTTCTTAAAAAAACATTAGAAAAGGGAAAAAAAAGGCTGGACATTTTTATTAGAATGAAGTGAAAATATTAAGAGACAAAATGTGTTTTCTATTTTAAAAAATCACAATTTTACAAGAATAAACTAGAAATAGTGCAAAAAAATTACAAAATTATAGTAACATGGGGTTGAAATATTGACAAAAAATTTTGTTTTTTATCATCAGAATATTATTAAAAACAAGAAAACAAAGAAAAGTTATTTTAGGAAAATTAGGTTGCAGAAAATGTTAGAAGAATAAAGCACAAACATGACAATTTAGTACAAGAAGAAAGTAGTAGTTGGAAAACAGCTGGGATATTAAAATAATAAATGTGTATATTATGAGGAAAAATACATTTTAATAGCAGAGAGGTTTTTTTATGTTTTTAAGTTGTAAAAAACAAACAAAAAAACATTTGGAATATTTTTTTTAAAAACAACAGCATACTTGCGACCTTAATAAAGATAAGCGGCATAGAAAATGAATGAATGAATGAACAGCAAAAATAAGACAAAAAAAAGCAGAGTGAAACAGATAATACAAGGCTTTTCCAGCGATACCCCATAACTGAGATGCAGGGTTTTGTTTTTTTAATATTTATTCTGCAACTTCAGAGCTTATATCAAAGCGGCAAATTTGCATCCTTTCACTTTTCCCTACGTGGTTGTCTCTGGAAAACGTTCGGACTCCCCTGCTGCACACCAACCCACTCCGATTAACTCCACCCTGTCACCATTCAGCCTTCCTTGCGCAAGTTACTGTTACTTTCCATGTCACACTGAATTATTCATAATCTTTTAGATGGACGACATCATTTGTGTCTTCGTTAGAAGCAATTGATATAGAGTAGTGTTGAAAATAGTAGCAGTCCAATGTGACTAACCAGATTAAGGACTGTTATTAGTATATTTTTATTGCTACATGGCAAACAAGTTATTAATAGGCGCAGTAGATTCTCAAAAAACAAACAAGACCCAGCATTCATGGTCAAAAAAATAGCAGTGTGGCATTCAATTAGTAAAAAGGAGAGCAAAACCAGAGACACGTGGCAGAAAACACAAGACAACTACCAAAATGGATGGAAGAATAACCAGAATGGCAAAGTCTCAGCCAATGATCAGCTCCAGGATGATCATAGACAGTCTGGAGTTACCTGTAAGTACTGTGACACTTGAAAGACGTGCCTCAGGGGGGGGGCATGACAAAAAAATTGAGACTTACCCAATAGAAACAAAAAAGTTTGTACAAAATAGTTTTGAGTTTGTAAAGTCAACGGCAGACACGACCGTTTTTTTAACACACCCCTTTCAAGTATTTGCCCAATTGTACAGCCTTAAGAGCGTGCATATCATGAATACCGGGTCTTGTTTGTTTTCGACTGCACCTACTGGTAACTTGTGTGCCATGTAGCAATAAAAATATACTCATTATAGTGATTCATCTGGAACTGCTGTTATTTTGAACACTGCCGTAACTTTACATGCGCCCCTGTGAGAATTATCTGTTAGAGCAGCAGGCTGATACAAGTGATCTGTGTACTTTATGTAGTCTATCAATAAAATCCACCTTGGACCCTGTTATGTTGGATTTTGGATGCAGTGCAGGAGCTCTGATCAGCAGAAAAAGGGCTGTATGCAAGTACGGATGAGGTCATTTTTGTATCTCCACTAGAGGGCGCGCATTCCTCACAGACACAAGATTAGTTTTGAAATGCAACTTGTCTTTGGGCCGCACGGTGGCTGAGTGGTTAGCACACTGGCCACACAGTCAGGAGATCTGGAAGACCTGGGTTCAAATCTCCGTTGGGCNTTGTTTGTCTATATGTGCCCTGTGATTGACTGGCGACCAGTCCAGGGTGTACCCCGCCTCTCGCCCATAGTCTGCTGGGATAGGCTCCAGCATCCCCGTGACCCTAATGAGGATAAGCGGCATCGAAAATGGATGGATGGATGGAACTTGTCTTTGATGGTTTATAGACAATGTTTCACTCACTTCTGCATTGACTGCTGTCATTTTAGAGGATTTCTCTCACAGTCCTGTTATTCTTTGTTTACGTCACATCGCTCATGTTGCAGGATCACAGCAGGAACAAAACTTAAGTAGAGACTTATGAAGAATTCTTCGGCTTTGATTCATAAAATACTATGTTTCCCGTAGGTCTTAAACGCAACAAGGTTCCGTGAACGTGTGTCAACCATTGATCCAGATTAATAGGGTTCTTGCCGCGACACGGAAGCAATAATCATGTCAAAATGACCCCTGCTGTCTCCAACGTGTTGGTTAGTCAAAAAGAAAACGGATCTAAAAGTTTGTTTCTTGTCAAACTACGATGAAATAAAAATCATTCAGGTTCTTGACCCAACTATCCGACTGTTGCCCGCCCGGCCGGTCACGTGGCCGCGCGGGATGGACGTCAGGGCGGTAAATAAATACGGCGGTGATGCTCGGAAGGAGAACACTCTGCTTTCAGACTCGACGCGGAACAGGTTGGAAGAAGAACACTTTGGGTGCAGATCCACATTCTTTTGACGAGATGATGCCGCTTCGTTTCGCGCATCTGCTCCTGGGAACGTTCTGGCGCGCTGGTGAGGAAATCCTCTCAATGTCCCACTTTTTCACTTCTTTTCAAGTCCACGCATTGGTTTGAGGTGTAGCTGTTCTTAGTTTCATTTCAGCTGCTTTTGTGTCGTATTTAAGTTTTAAGTTGCACTATTGTTTTTTTATAGGCTTAATGTTTTATCATTAATCATACATGTCTATTCCAAAATGTATAAAATATATAAATTGGAATATAATTCTCAATTGTAGTCTTATAGAGCGACAGTGTTATGATATTGTTACACCAAACAACTACTTATTTTGGCATAGTGACACCTCATCACACCACAACAGCATAACCACCGGGCACTGCTACATCTATGATACATCTATAGTACAGCTATTTGAACGTACTATTTAATCTACAGTTGTACATTTTTACATCTAACAGACATCAGTACATTTCCATCTATGATGCAGCTCGGATTGCAACACTATCTACCCACCAGGCACTTTTTGGCTATTAGAAGTCTAATCTGCATATATGGTAGACCTCCAGGTAACATCTAGTATGCATCTAAAAGATGTCTACAGATCTGTCAATTTGCATGCATTTAAACAGGCTTCATAAATAGATGCAGATTTGATTGCTATATCAAATTTTTAGATTCACAACATTCTTTTTTAATTAGTAAAGCTCGTACACGTTTGTTTTGTCAATTGTTTAAAAAATTACACATATATACAATTACAATTTACATTTCACAATAAATGACCCTAATGAGGATAAGCAAAAGGAAAGTAATTAGTGTTTATATAATGTATTTTGTACGAATGAAAGTAATTAGTGCCATGTGTTTGTAGGCATTGATGGATTGGATTGTGAGGATTGTTGATAGTTGATTTATGTGTTTTGTTTCTTTGCACCGTGAGCAAATATGTTGTTCGGCGACCCAGAAGTCAAATGGTTTTCCCACCCCTAAGTTAGACCATAAGTTAGAGCATGTGTCTAAAAGGCGGATGTGCAACAGCATTCAAGAACAACTAAAGTTTACTAAGGTGAACTGATGTTCACTAAAAGCTTTTCTGTTTTCCATCCATCCATCTTGTATGCCGCTTATCCTCACTAGGGTTGAGGGGGTATCCTGGAGCCTATCCCAGCTGACTTCGCATGAGGCGGGGTACACCCTGGACTGGTCAACAGACAATCGCAGAGCACATGTACAGTAGACAAACAATCCTTCACACATTCATGCCAATTTAGAGTCGCCAGTGAAGCTAACGTGCATGTTTTTTGGAACTTAGGAGCAAACCGGAGTACCCAAAGAAAACTCACTTATCCTGTTCCGTAGCATCCTTTTCAACATCTGATGACGGACTTCTAAGAGATAGGGTGAGGAGCTCGGCCATCCGCGAGGAGCTCAGAGTAGAGCCGCTGCTATCTCACATCGAGAGGAGCCAGCTGAGGTGGCTCGGGCATCTCGTCCGGATGCCTCCCGGGCGCCTCCTTGGTGAGGTGTTTCGGGCATGCCCAGCCGGGAGAAGGCCCCCGGGAAGACCTAGGACACGCTGGAGGGACTATGTCTCACAGCTGGCCTGGGAACGCCTTGGTGACCTCCCTGTGGAGCTGGAAGAGGTCGCTGGGGACCGGGAAGTCTGGACTTCCCTACTGAGACTGCTGCCCCCGTGACCCGGACCCGGATAAGCAGAAGAAAATGGAATGAAATCCTCAAAATTTGCTAAAATTTGCTATAATGATGCAAACTATAACCAGTTACCCAAGAAAGTCATACAAAACAAGAGAGGAGAAATAAGACCTTGGGGAAGGAACTCTCAAGGCTTATTTGCTAGGTTTGGATCACTTAATTGAGGTTGACTTAACTTGTTTCCTAAAGCTGGGACTCACTAAATAAAACGGTATTAGACCTACTAATTTGATAGTCGTGAAATTACACAACTACAGTAATTTGATCCAACATAACTAAAATGAGTTGACCCAACTGAATTGATTAATACTTATAAAAAGCCATATAATCATGTGGAAATACTTTCCATGATTTTCTTAATCATTCCAAGAATACATTGAGCGAAGTTAAGGTTTGCAGTAAATAGTATCTACATAGTCCGCTTGGTGTGAAGTGTAGAAAGAAAAGACACGGTAGATACTATATATGATCTTCTGCAATGCTTCAAAGGTATATTTTAGCTCCGAAGGGTAGCTCAGGCTTAAAGCATACACAAGGCCAAGCAACATCGCCACAGCATACGTCGCATTTACTAACTCAGTGGGTACTTCCACTCCTTCCAGAATGATTCCAACATCCTCAGGGTCATCACCGGGCTCTGCTCCTTCATGTCGCATAACATAGATTCCAAAGACCGTCTCTGCCATGGCCCTTTCAATGGTTTCATCATCTGTCTAAACAAAAAAACAAAATATTAACAAAGTTCCTTTTCATTAAAAGCCCTATACCTGATTTTTTTAAACTCCTGCAGTGGAAGAAATGCTTTAATCCTTTAGTATATTGAAGATGTAGCCATTTGTCCCCAAAAATACCTTTATTAAGTCCATCCATTTTCCTCCGCTTATCCGGGTCCGGGTCGCGGGGGCAGCAGCTTCAGTAGGGAAGTCCTTCCGGTCCCCAGCGATCTCTTCCAGCTCCACCGAGAGGACACCAAGGCATTCCCAGGCCAGCTGTGAGACATAGTCCCTCCAGCGTGTCCTAGGTCTTCCCCGGGGCCTCCGAGGCATGCCCGGAACACCTCACCAGGGAGGCGCCCGGGAGGCATCCGGACGAGATGCCAGAGCAACCTGAACTGGCTCCTTTCGATGTGAAGGAGCAGCGGCTCTACTCTGAGCTCCTCCCGGATGGCCGAGCTCCTAACCATATCTCTTAGGGTGACTCCAGCCACCCTACGGAGGAAACTAATTTCCGCCGCTTGTATCCGTGATCTCGTTCTTTTGGTCATGACCCATAACTCATGACCACAGGTGAGGGTGGGAACGTAAATCGCTCGGTAAACAAACTTCCGGCTCAGCTCCCTTTTCATCACGACGATCCGGTACAGTGAGCGCATTACTGCTGACGCTGCACCAATCCGTCTTTCGACCTCGCGCTCCAACCGTCCCTCACTCGTGAACAAGAACCCGAGATACTTGAACTCTTCCACTTGAGGTAAGAACTCACTCCCAACCCGGTACAGTCCACTTGTTTCCGACTGAGAACCATGGCCTCGGATTTGGAGGTGCTGAGTGTTATCCCAGAAGCTTTACAATCAGCTGCAAACTGCTGCAGTAAACGCTGAAGGTCACAGCCTGATGAGGCCACATCATCTGCAAATAGCAGAGACGAGATTCTAAGGTCGCCAAGCTAGACTCCCTCAACGCCTTGACTGCGCCTAGAAACTCTGTCCATGAAGATTATGAACCGAATCAGTGACAAAGGGCAGCCTTGGCGGAGGGCAACGTTCACCAAAAAACAAGCTCGACTTACTCCTGGCAATGCGAACCAGACTCCTGCTTCGATTGTACAAGGACCGAATGGCACGCAGTAGCGGGCCACCAATCTCATACTCCCGGAGCACCCCCCACAGGACACCACGAGGGAAATGCCTTTTCCAAGTCTACAAAGCACATGTAGACTGGTTGGGCAAACTCCCACATACCCTCGAGTACCTTTGCACGGGCGTAGAGCTGGTCCAGTTTTCTGCGACCGGGAAGAAAACCACATTGCAACTCCTGTAACCGAGGTTCGACTAACGGTCGTACCTTTCTCTCCAGCACCCTGGAGTAGACTTTCCCAGGGAGGCTGAGGAGTGTGATCCCCCTATAGTTGGAGCACACCCCCAGGTCACCCTTTATAAAAATGGGGACCACCACCCCAGTCCACTGCCAGTCCAGAGGTACTGTACACAACTTCCATGCAATGTTGTAGAGGCATGTCAACCAAGACAGTCCCCCAACCTCCAGAGCCTTGAGGAATTTAGGGTGGAACTCGTCTACCCCCGGAGCCTTGCCACTGGGGAGTGATTTAACTACCCCAATTACCTCAGCCACGGTAATAGAACTGTCCATGTACGTATCCTCGGACTCTGCTTCCTCTACGGAAGGTATGTCAGTGGAATTGAAAAGGGCCTCAAAGTATTCCTTCCACCGACCTACATCCTCAGTCGAGGTCAGCAAGCCCCCGTGCGCACTGTAAACAGTGTGAACAGGGGGCTGCTTCCCTTTTCTGAGGTGTCGGACGATTTGCCAGAACCTCTTCAAGGCCAACCGAAAGTCGTGCTCCATAACCTCACCGAACTCCTCCCACACCCGAGTTTTTGCCTCGAGTATAGCCGAAGCCGCGTGCCGCTTGGCCTGCCGGTGCCTGTCAGCTGCATCGGGAGTACCGCAAGCCATCCGCGCTTGATAGGACTCCTTTTTCAGCCTGACAGAAGCCCTAACCCCCGGTGTCCAACATCGGGTTCAGGGCTTGCCACCTTGCGGCCGCAACTACAACTACTTGCCTCAGCAATGGAGGCACGGAATACGGCCCATTCAGACTAAATATCCCAGTCCTCCCTAGAGATGCAGGCGAAGCTCTGCCGGAGATGAGAGTTGAAGATTCGACGAACGGGAGACTCTGCCAGACGTTCCCAGCACACCCTCACTACGGGTTTGGGTCTACCAGGTCTGTCCGGCATCCTTCCCCGGAATCTAATCCAACTCATCACCAGGTGGTGGTCAGTTGACAGCTCAGCCCCTCTCTTCACCCGCGTGTCCAGAACATGTGGACGCAGGTCTGATGATACGACCACAAAGTCAATCAAAGACCTGCAACTTAGGGTGTCCTGGTGCCAAGTGTACTTATGGACATCCTTATGTTCGAACATGGTGTTTGTCATGGACAAACTTTGATTCGCACAAAAGGTGATTCGCACAAGGTCCAGCAACAACACACCACACAGGTTCAGATCAGGGAGGCCGTTCCTCCCAACCACGCCCCTCCAAATCACACTGTCATTGCCTACATGGGTGTTGAAGTCTCCCAGTAGAACAATGGAGTCACTAGCTGGGGTGCTCTCCAGAACCCCTCTGATAGACTCCAAGAAGGCTGGGTACTCTGAACTGCCGTTCGGCGCATACCCACACACTACAGTCAGGAACCTTTCCACAACACGAAGGCGTAGGGAAATAACCCTCTCGATCACCGGGAATGACTCCAGCACAAAGGCACCAAACTGGGGGGCTATTAATAAGCCCACACCAGCTCGCCACTTCTTTCCTGCAGCAACTCCAGAGAGGAACAAGATCCAGCCCCTCTCAAGGAATTTGGTTCCAGAGCCCAAACTGTGGGTTGAGGTGAGTCGGAATGTCTCCGCCTCTTCCACAAGCTCTGGCTCCTTCCCCACCAGAGAAGTGACATTCAATGTCCCAAGAACCAGATTTGGCCGCCGAAGACCAGGTCGCCCGGACACCCGCCCTCGACCACCGCCCAAATCCCATTGCACCAGACCCTTATGCTTGCCCCTGCAGGTGGTGGGTCTGTGGCCCAGGCCCCACGGGTTAAGGCCTGGCCACCAGGCGCTCGCCTGCGAGCCCCTCTTCTAGGCCTGGCTCCAGGGTGAGGCCCAGGTGTCCCACGTCCGGGCGAGGTGCGGTCACTCCTGTTGATTTTCTTCATCATTAGGGTCTTCTGAATCACTTTTAGTCTGGCCCTTCACCTAGAACCTGTTTGCCTTTGTTTGCCCCCTCAGTGAATCACCACCTTATCGTGGTGGAGGGGTTTGAGTGCCTGAGTGATCCTAGGAGCTATGATGTCGGGGGCTTTATGCCCCTGGTAGGGTCTTCCAAGGTAAGATCTGTCCTAAGTACCTCAAATATCTGGTTGTTGTAAGACTGTCTTGGTTGACATGTCTCTGCAACATCATGTGGCGGTCAGGGACAGAAACACCAATGCCCTGAGTGTGCCAGTTGACCCAGTACAATTTAATTACATGCAGACAATTTGTATGCACACGCCTCGTTTGTTTAATGCAGTCAGCAAGTAGGTAAAGAGGTTTATAAAACTTTTCCAAATTGTATTATTGTTTGGAATCCAGAATATATCCAATTCATACCAACTGATCAAAATCTCATTAAACATCAAAGACAAAGAACTAACATACCTTACCAGCTTCTCATGATCTTCATTCAAGTAGGCACAAAGACCTTTGAGGATGCATTCTCGTCTAACGTCAATGCTGTCCGTCTAAGTATGCAGATCATAAAGAAAATGCAAAACAAAAAAACACTAGGAACACGATATCAACATAACAGCAGAGTAGGTTTCACAAAGCTTAGACAACTGTTAACTAGATTGATAGGAAGTCACAACACTGAAGCCATTTAGAGATTAGAGTAAAAGTTAGCACGAGGGTTGTTCAGATACCAATACTTGTCCCAGTTTGGTCCATGTTCAGCCCGGAATTAGTTCTATAGTCAAGACTAGGTTCAGTCCTGGTTTAGTTTTCAGTGCAATGTTTGCGCTGAATGGTGCTAATCATTCGCACGCATATTTATTGGATAATTAGCTAATTTAAGGGTTTTATTTTATTTATTTATTTATTTTTTTGAGCAAAAAAAAAATAATAATAATTTAAGGGTTTTAGGACTGGAGAGATCCGAAACTCAATCCTTTCCTGGCCGTGAAAAAATAAATAAAAAGTATGAACAAGCAGTGAGTCATCTGAAGCTCTGCTCAGTGAGACATGAGGGAGAGAGAAAGACCGACGAATGCAGCCATTCGACTGAGGAGCTTTGAACACGGTCAGGTCTGACACCCTGGTCCACAGGCTTGGGTACAAATTAAACAGCTCAGAAATTCAGACCTGGACTGAGGTCAGCTAATTCCGGACCTGTATTACATCCATGTTCAGGAATTAGCTGAATTAACTGCTGTGCAGGAGTCAACAATGGGTAGAACAAACTCTGAAAAATGCAATAATTTTGCTAAAAAGT
Organism: Oostethus manadensis; assembly: GCA_024372805.1. Taxonomy (NCBI): domain Eukaryota; kingdom Metazoa; phylum Chordata; class Actinopteri; order Syngnathiformes; family Syngnathidae; genus Oostethus; species Oostethus manadensis. The sequence goes on from QODF01000057.1 coordinate 1,126,879, forward strand.
ACCGAGTACATCCGAAATGTGGATTTTGCAGAAGCCATGATTTTGCCTTGAAATGCCCGCTTTTGTAAACCTTTTTTTTTTCTTTCAGAAACTATGAAATACTTCAATTTTAAACTTTACACACACTCTATTGGGTCCATCAGCTACAATCAAGACAAGTGTGAAGCAAATTTGAGATGGTTGAGCAGAAAGCATTTGTTGATTTCTCAAACAACTATTTTCACAATGGTCAGGTTTTCAGTGACGGTCAGCAGTAAACGTTTTAACAGTTTGTCTCTTCATCCTGTCATCTTACCTGGGTTATGGGTACCATTCCCTTGTACACATTTCTTGGCATACGCCTTGAGCAGATTTTCAGAGTGAGCATCCAGCTCCGAGAAGAACTGCAGATGCATTGTTGTGATTCTGTTGATTTCAGAACTCACCTAAAAAACAATGACAAAAACAAGTCATTTATCTATCCATCTTTTCTATGGTGCATACGGTCTTATCCGTAAACGGTTAAAAAAGTTCACTTGTAAGTAGGGCTGAAACAATTAATTAATCGACAACTAATTATCGACTATTTTAGTAATCGATTAATACTTTTCAGGTGTATTTAGACTTAAAAAGGGCAAGAATTACATTAACATTTACTTTTTTCGATGAAAAACTCATTTTGGAACAAATGTAATGATAACTTAAATAAAAAGCCCAGTATTTGTTTCTTAACCAATCAGCAAGACTTTGGTGCAAGCTGGCAGTAAGCGGAGATTTACCCGCAAGCGGGGTGCGGGAAGCGGGGAGAGGCACAACAACGAGATAGCGTCCAGTATAAAACACAGCTGATGAACAGTTATTAGATTACCCGACCACATGCGCCTATATTAAAATTGAACTTGCATTGCCAAAAAAACTGTTGCATTTGCAACCAGTAGCTGCAGCCAAGAGCCACGTGACGGTCGACTGTTTTGTCTGATTGTTGAAAAAACTATCTTGACCAAATATCGTTGAGAATGATGCACTACTGCAATTTTTACATAGCATTTCGTTTATATTTTAATGCATTATAATGGATTTCTGCTTACCATTTCCATGTGCTGCCAGGACGGTCATCTTCTACCTTGTGAAGTATCGCGAGAATGACGTCTTCTCGCACAGTCTTCACCTCGCTCTTCCCGCCAATCATAACAAGGAGATTGCTTCACTTTAGATCAACGTGAATGAATTTAGTGAATATAGTGGTGCTCCGTACGTAGAGGCCTTGGGCTTTGCTCCAGCCTGTGCTTATGTACGCCACGTGCTGGTGACGGAGAAGGGAGGAACGGCTACCGCGGCCCGGGTGACTGCGAGACGGACCGGCAGCACGGGGAGAACGGCGGGACACGGAGCTCCTTGCCACGACGCGGACCAGCGCAACCTGGCCGCCTAGTGTTGGACTGCAATTCCTGTCTGGTGATATTGAGCACTTTAGGGACATTTTAATCTTAAATTTTGTTTTTATTTTGATTTATTAGACTTTTGTAATATTTTTGTAATATTTTTAAGACTTTTAACTGTTTGTCTGTTTGGTAACACCACAATTGCTCATTTTTTCCCACCATAATTGAATTGGCCACTTCTCATTATCTTCTACTACGAGACCCATAGGTCCAATACCGTCCTTACACATGGTTCCAATTCGTTTGCATGGAATGATGGTCAATGTGCATATTAACCAAGACACAGCAAATGAAACGTACTGAAGGACTGGGGGATACAATCCCGAGTGGTTCAGGTCCATTCCTAGATGGTATTATCCACGCGGTGGTGTACCTCAGCATCCGCCCTGCGCTGAGTCTGGCCACAACCAATACTTTTTTCCACAGTTTCTCTGCGCCTGTCCTTTTATACCATTTGGTAAGTTTGTGTTTGTTTCCATATCCCAGCTCCAGGTGATTTTTGCTGTCCCAATTCACCCATTGACCGCACCCAGGAGCTGAAGCCCCAATTCCACATCCGCCTCTGCCTTATAGGACATGTCCCACTATGTCACGATGTTTAAGAGCAGCCTTTGCGTCTTCTACCGCTGCCTTTTACCCACTTCCAGGTTCTCGAGGTTGGGGCAGCGCCACGCAGTGCGGGGGTCCTCATTCCGTGAGGGTCATTTCCAGTCGCACAGCACTCTTGCATTTCGGGATTGGCAAAGACAAAGCACCATCAACATACAATCCAACACTACTCGTGCCACATTGTTGTTAGTTTGTATTAACGTTGTTACGCCAAAGAACTACTTTCCTGGCCTAGTGACACCTCGCCACACCACACAGGCTAGCTACTAGCTTTGCAACGCGCTCTCAATGCATCAGGCCGCTAGCAACGCTGTGGGAAATCAATGCAAACAGGAGGTTATGGAATAAAATGTGAATATGAGTGGCCTAATTTTTATTTCATATTTATTCTTAATTGTGACATTAATACAATTTATCTCCAAGCAATCAAGCTTTTTTTAAACGAAGTTTTTATTGAATTTTTCATACTTTTTCACGGAAATAGTAAAAGAAAAACATAATACTAGTAGACAACACAAGTACATAATACAAAAAATAAAAATACACACATTACACAACTTTACGTGTTTAGGTGACTGTGCACCACATGCTTTCACCAGCAGGGTGTAAAGTGGTGTCCTCGTCCCGCCCTCTACATGGAGGTCCACGGCGCTGACCGCTCGGATGAGGACGCCCTAGATCCGTTTGGCCCACCAATGGGAGATCCGGATGTGGAAGTCGTGCCGGGCTAGGACTCACACAAGTCCCAGACTTCGGCACTAATGGATGTCTTAAATTGTTGTACCAAATTAAGGTAGGATTTCAGCTGGCCAACATCATATCTACAAATGTATTCAAATACACAATGTTATGGCAGTCGTGATCATATGTATTACTTGGTACTGTACAAACTTGAAGCTGCTGGAATCAAAAATGAAGGACAAGTGGTTTGAATAAGGAGCCAGTTTATTAAACGTGCATGCAAGGAGGCAAATCAATACAAGCTTAAGAAGGTCTAACCCTGGCATTTCAATTCTATCATCACTTCTCAGCACTACAACTCAAAAACAAATCCCAACAACATGACCCGACCGTGACAGGGATTTCCACAATGTACGTTTACTGACGGAATACCGGTTTACGACCTTTTAAATGTGCTTCGACATTAGAGCCCTCCAGACATGGTAATGGTCATCCTATTACCCAATATTGTAAAGCTACCCCATTACCAATATATTACCCAATACATGCCCAATATTGTTATACCCAATATTACAAAATTACACAATACAGTAAAATTACCCATTGTAGTAGACCTATTACCCAATACAATAACCCAATATAGTAGTATTACCCAATATTTACCCAATATTGTAAAACTACCAAATACAGAATAATTATTACCCATTGTAGTAGACATTACCCCATACAGTAACCCAATATAGTAGTACCCAATATATACCCAATATTTAAAAATTACCCAATATAATAGAACTATTACCGAATGTAGTACACATTATCCAATACAGTAACCCAATATAGTAGTATTACCCAATATTTACCCAATATTGTAAAACTACCCAATACAGTATAATTATTACCCATTGTAGTAGACATTACCCAATACAGTAACCCAATATAGTAGTACCCAATATATACCCAATATTTAAAAATTACCCAATATAGTAGAACTATTACCGAATGTAGTACACATTATCCAATACAGTAACCCAATATAGTAGTATTACCCAATATTTACCCAATATTGTAGAACTACCCAATACAGTATAATTATTACCCATTGTAGTAGACATTACCCAATACAGTAACCCAATATAGTACCCAATATATACCCAATATTTAAAAATTACCCAATATTGTAGAACTATTACCGAATGTAGTACACATTATCCAATACATATACATAATACCAATATACCAATACATAATATAACCCAATATAGTAAAATTACCCATTGTAAACCATTGATTCATTTTCTGTGCCGCTTATCCTCATTCACGGGGTACTTATTACCCAACATAGTAAATTACCCAATAATGTAGATATATAACCCAACACAGTAACCCAATATAGTATTACTTAATATATACCCAATATTGTAATACCCAACAATGTAGTTGACATATTACCCAAAACAGCAACTCAATATAGATTACCCAATGTAGTAGACATATTAGCGAATACAGTAACCCAATATAGTAGTATTACTATATATACCCAAATTTACCCAATAATGTGGTACATACTACCTAAAGCAGTAACCCAATATAGAATTATTACCCAATGTAGTAGACATATTAGCGAATACAGTAACCCAACATAGTAGTATTACTATATATAATGGTATATATATTAATACAATAAACATATTACCCAATATAGTAAACGTATTACCCAATATGGTATATATAATACAATAAACATATTACCCAATATAGTAAACATACACAAATAAAATATTATTACCTAATATTGACCTATTACCAATTTCATTGACATACCACCCAATAAAGTAATATTTAGTACTATTTAAGTACTATTAAACTATTGACGTTCAATAAATTACCCCGTAGAGTAGACCCAAATATTAGAAAAATTAGTAATAATTCTATTAATTATAATAATAATAATAATTAATTATTATTAATTATTATTATAATAATTCTTTTATTATAACTAACAATTAGTAATAATAATAATTAGTAGAATATTACCCAAATTACCCAATATAGTACACATATGACAAGAAATAGTAGACACAAGAGAAAATTGACATTGTTTTTTTTATGTTTTTGTTTTACTTCTTGCGGTGGCAAATGTATTACTGACACCTGGAGACAGGTGTAGAATACATCTGAATGACATTTTATTTTGTTTGGGCATTTTGTGCTTCATTAAGGCAATAAATACGTAAAATCTTCTTACATATGCATTTTTTGCTAATAAGCCACACCCATATGTATTTATTCAGAGTGAAGCCGCAAAAACCGGAAAAGCTGAGGGTGGGGGGGTGTTACATCAGCGCCAGCACAGCCATGGCAGGGCGGGTGGGGTAGCCAGCGTGTGGGGTAGGAGGCAGTGGGTGGGGTTACATCAGTGCCAACACAGCCGTGATGACAGTTGGGGGGGGGGGGGGTTCAAAAGCAGGCCTGCTGGGGGTGGGGGGATTACGTCACCTAAGATGCAAAACGTATCTAAGGGAAAGTCGGAGCAGTCGGTGGTGGTACCACAGCACAGCTTTATCACGACTGGATTCTGCCCACTTGCTGGTACAACCTTGTTAGTCAGTCGCACCCAAGCAGCCTTTCTCTCAAGTAGACTACCAAATACAGGTGACGTATTCCCCTATGTAGTAGACATAATATAGTACACATTTTACCCAATACAGTATGCACATTACCTAATATTATGCAATTATAGAGTAATTATAGTTCAGAAATTCCTGTTATTTCGTAGAATACAGTATAATGTCAACCATATAGAATGCACATATTACTGCATCATCAAACATTTTTCATTCCAAATTGCTAAAGTGGTACAACAGGATGTAGACAGTGCTGAAAAACACTTCAAGGGTTGGCAGTGGGGGGACTGAAGAGGGGGTGGGGGGTGAGATGGGGGTTTGGTGGTATGGGGGGCAGCACACCCGTGATGGCATTGGGGTGGGGTGGGGTTGGGGGCGGGGGGTCAAAAGCAGGCCAGCTGGGGAAAGGAGGGGGGGATTACATCACCTAAACGGGGTAGTTTTTGTTCCAAAAAGTATCCACGGGGAAGTCGGAGCAGTCGGTGGTGGTACCACAGCACAGCTTTATCACTTCGTCACTCTGCCCAATTACTGGTACAACCTTGTTACACTCAGCCGGAGCCAAGCAGCCTTTCTCCATGTACAACACTTGCTCTGACACGAAAGGAAGAAAATGTCAGTTGATTAGGACATGCCAGGAAATGCACTTTAAAGTCCAGTTGACATTTTAGAGGTCACCTTGCGGGCGTAGTGACTCCTCGCCAAGTCACGCCACATTGGGTGGCTACTAGCCAGCTAGCCACAATTATTATTACCTGCAATTAATAAGCTGCCTCCGTGTGATTTTTTTTTTTTGCAGGAAAATCATCAGTTGCGTTCGAAAGACGAATGAAAACTTGGGGTGTGTGATTTTTTCTATACCGTTCTTTTTTGGTCCCTCTTTTCCTAGCAATTGAAAGGATGCCCGAATGGCATCCAAGGCTAAATCTATTGGCTTTACATGGGATCCAGTTTGCCAAAGGTATACTTTCAACATTCTTTAAATGTTTACACCAAATCAAAACTGAAACATCCACGCTGTATATATTTTTTTGTTCAACTTGCATACAATTTTACTGCAATGTAAGCACCCAAACTGGTAAAAATCCAAATGGCAACCAGTATGGACTTAATGCGGATCTTTGTTGGAAATTCTGTCTAAAAGTCATAAAGACATTTGGCAGCAATATCAAATATTCCCTGGACTCTTGCCTTCAGGGAGCACAATCTGGATCCAAATCGGATACAATCTGGATTGACATGTTAGAAATACTGAACGGGCATCTGACATGTCGACCTTGCTAAAGCTAGAGTGGAATCTGGATTCACACGGATACACATCAAATGCGCTTCCAAGTGGATCGGTAAAGCGTGATATCGATCCGTCTGCAAGCGCAGCTCGGTTCTGGTGCACATCTTTCCCTCATTCTGCATTGCATTCCTCCAAGAATGAAGCTCGCATGGAATGCACGTGTCGCATTCCAGCAGCTCACGAGTGACAGCCCGCCCTTCTTGCTACATGACGCATCTTTTTCACCAACTATGTCATGGGTGGGAAATGAACAAGACCTTTCATGTTGCTTACCTTTAACCCCGATACCGATGTAGCATTGCTCACCCTCATTACATGTCTTCCTTTTGGATGTGCACTCGGTCAAGGGGCCCCACGTACAATCCTCACAATCCAATAATCCATCAATGCCTACAAACACATGACACTAATTACTTTCATTCACACAAAATACATTAAAAAAACACTAATTACTTTCATTCACACAAAATACATTAAATAAACACTAATTACTTTCATTTATACAAAATACATTAAATAAACACTAATTACTTTCATTTATACAAAATACATTAAATAAACACTAATTACTTTCATTTATACAAAATACATTAAATAAACACTAATTACTTTCATTCATACAAAATACATTAAATAAACACTAATTACTTTCATTCATACAAAATACATTAAATAAACACTAATTACTTTCATTTATACAAAATACATTAAATAAACACTAATTACTTTCATTCATACAAAATACATTAAATAAACACTAATTACTTTCATTCATACAAAATACATTAAATAAACACTAATTACTTTCATTCATACAAAATACATTAAATAAACACTAATTACTTTCATTCATACAAAATACATTAAATAAACACTAATTACTTTCATTCATACAAAATACATTAAATAAACACTAATTACTTTCATTCATACAAAATACATTAAATAAACACTAATTACTTTCATTCATACAAAATACATTAAATAAACACTAATTACTTTCATTCATACAAAATACATTAAATAAACACTAATTACTTTCATTCATACAAAATACATTAAATAAACACTAATTACTTTCATTCATACAAAATACATTAAATAAACACTAATTACTTTCATTCATACAAAATACATTATAACAATTTAAAAAGAATGTTGTGAATCTAAAAATAGCGAATGAATGAAAGTAATAGAAAAAATGTAATAACGTCAAAACACTCCGTCATGGGTTATTGATCGGAGTGTCAAACTTGTACCAAACTTGCTAGAATAAAAGCTTCCAGTCGTTTCATATTCTTACCGATGGCCAAGCTCAAGAGTCCCAGGACCAGAAGCTGGAGACCAAGTCTTTGCTTCCCTGAAAAGACCGATGGCACATCTCATTACAATCTCACCCTTTTCTCTTTCTCTTTCATAGCCCAGCGTCACTCACACAACACAAACAAAAAGATGAAATCAAAGCACACGTGATGTACGTCACTTAAAAAAAAAACACCTTTTTGAAATAATCTATGGCAACACTTGAAGGGAAAGTGCACTTTGTGGCGAAGCCAGTCGCTAGGCATCATCATTTGGTCTGATGCCTCAACTCAATTTGTACAAAAAGGTGTTTGTACTACTAAGAAATATCTAATAAACATTTGATAAAGCAATCAAATCTGCATCTATTTATGAAGCCTGTTTAAATGCATGCAAATTGACAGATCTGTAGACATCTTTTAGATGCATACTAGATGTTACCTGGAGGTCTACCATATATGTAGATTAGACTTTGCAAAAATGTACAACTGTAGATGAAATAGTACGTTCAAATAGCTGTACTATAGATGTATCATAGATGTAGCAGTGCCCGGTGGTTATGCTGTTGTGGTGTGATGAGGTGTCACTATGCCAAAATAAGTAGTTGTTTGGCGTAACAATATCATAATACTGTCGCTCTATAGGACTACAATTTATATCTTTTATACATTTTGGAATAGACATGTATGATTAATGATAAAACATTAAGCCTATAAAAAAAACAATAGTGCAACTTAAACTTAAATACGACACAAAAGCAACTGAAATGAAACTAAGAACGGCTACACCCCAAACCAATGCGTGGACTTGAAAAGAAGTGAAAAAGTTGGACATTGAGAGGATTTCCTCACCGGCGCGCCAGAACGTTCCCAGGAGCAGAAGCGCGAAACGAAGCGGCATCATCTCGTCAAAAGGATGTGGATCTGCACCCAAAGTGTTCTTCTTCCAGCCTGTTCCGCGTCGAGTCCGAAAGCAGAGTGTTCTCCTTCCGAGCGCCACCGCCGTATTTATTTACCGCCCTGACGTCCATCCCGCGCGGCCACGTGACCGGCCGGCGGCCGTGAACGTGCCAAGGAGACTCAAAGGAGGCGTCAACGTCACAAAACATCTTTTCTACGCTCGCCGGGTGGTTTTCCCCCGTCCTCTTTGTGGCGATGTGGGACACGCCGACGCTCCTCCCTGTCCGAATCCAACGCGCTGTTGTGTAACTCCCTTTACACGCCATCACGTCTCTCTCACGTCCAAGTCTTTCTTTTACGCACGAATCGCGTTGAAAGGCGCAAACGCGCCCTTTACCTACTTGAAAGTCCCTTTCAACAAAGCTTTTAAAAAAGATGATGACATAAAAGCGGCTGTCGGTATGCTGGTTTAAAGACTCAATGCAAATATTATATATATATATATATATATATATATCATTCATAAATGTGGTGAAAATGTCGGAAAAGAAAAAATAACCAATTTCCCTTTTTGATTTATAAAAAAATATATAAAAATATCCGTATATATATGAAATATCTCCACCATAACTTTTGCGGTTAATTACAATAAAGTTGCCGCCATTTGCTGGAACTTCACTCGTGCAATTTTACATTGAATTTCAAGTACAGTCCCTTCTTGTACATAAATCGCCTGGAGTTTCGGATATTTACTGCAAGTACTCATATTTGCGGTGCTTGCTGATAAAACTGGGAGTGGGACTGGGAGCCTTTTTCTGTGTTGACGTCCAAGAAGCACCTACTGTATGAACAACAAGCCAAGACAGCAGCGTTAGGTTTAGGTCAAAGCGAGAACCCGAAGCTGCACCTTTTTGGGTCACTGTTCTTTGTTGGTGTCCGAGCACGGATCCTATTCTTTTTCACAGCAGTGCAGCCAGTAGTAGTACTAGTAGTCTAGTAATATTTGGCTTTTACGAATCAAGTACCCATCCCATGGCAGTGTTTTCAATTATTGCATGTCTTTATGCAACACACCATGCACACTCGCACCGCTGGGGTGATTCGTTCTGAATTTTGCCAAACGTTTTGCAAAAATAATTTGCCCCCCACCCACACACCACAAGTGGTTAAGACCCAACTATAGACCCACGTGGCAGATCTGGGGCCTTTAGTTTGACACAGTAGCAGAACAAATCAGAGCAACTGACTCAAACGATACCATCGTTTTACTTCCCGGGATCGCTCGTGTCCGTGGCGGTGCTGCTATTTGTCCTATTTTTGCTGTGTGTTTTGCATTTTTAGGGTCACACGGTAGTCGAGTGGTTAGCATGTTGGTGTCACAGCCAGGAGATCTGGGTTGGTGGTCTCTGTGTGGAGTTTGCATGTATTCCGGTTTCTCTCCCACAACCAAAAAACCCTGCCCTGCGATTGACTGGCGACCAAAGTCAGCTGGGATAATTAACATTTTTTACAAATATTTTTTCCAATTATATTATGACTTAATACTTATAGTTTGACTTTATTATTAACTTTATTTTTGAGAATTTTCTAAAAATTGCAACATTTTTCTTTCGATCATATCACATATTACATTTTTTTCCTTACATTTTTTTTTGTTGTTGTTTCTGCCCTCAACGTTATGGCTTCACTCACTTCATAGTTTGTCTTTATTTTCATAAACCTACTGCTCTTTTTTCCATTTTTTGTTGCTTAGTTTTTCGTTTTTTTTAATTTTTTTTTCTTTTTTTTCACAATTTTGTAAAAAGTTTTAGAATCCAAAAACTTTTTTTTTTTTACAATTTTTTTTACCTTTGTTCTTATACATTCTTTCCATCATATTACTTTATTATTGTAATATTACATTTTCCCCTCATTTTAATGTTCCAAAAATTGCAACTTTTAGTTTTCATTTCTCACATTTTTAAAAAATGTTTCTGTGCATTTTTCAGTGTTTTTTTTTTTTTTTACATAGTTTGTCTTTATTCTCATAAAATGACAGTTCCCCCCAACCCCATTTTCGATGTATTTTTAAAAGATCTTTAGTTTTATTTTTGGAAAGTGCCGAGGACCGATTAAAAAAAACAGCTGCGAGCCTAAAATGGCCCGCGGGCCGCACTTAGGACACCGTTGTGCTATTGCTGTGTGACAGGAGGAAGAAGCCTGGATGTCCGTGCAATTCCTTTGTTAGTCACACGATGGCGACAAAACGCTGGTATGAACGAGGGGCAGTCTATAATTCCACATCAGGTTCAGGCACCCGCAAAGCCGGAACTCGAGGTTGCCATGGTAACCCCGCAAAGAAAATCTCAATCAACAGCTATTATTATACGAATGAGTTACATTTCAAAAGTCTAACGCAGTTAAAGGCTGGGTTTGCACAAAAGAAATACAACGAATCCAAAGGAGAAACGCAGATCTGCATAACAGATTATTTTGTGATAAATCTCTTAAATGGCGCTAGGATGCCACCCGAAGGACGCCCCCCCCACCACCACCACCAGCGCTGCACACGCCCCTGCGCGTGCATGCCCCGTGCGTGCGCGGCCTGCCTGCCTGCTGCATCTCCCACGCGTGGGGCCGAGAATGACACCGGCGCGTCCTCACATCCAGACGGCCTGAGCGCTTTGCACGCATCCGGAGAGACGGCGCCATGGCACCTTCACGGACGCGAGTCCTCCTCGCCCTTGTGACGTTCGACGCGCTGTGGGGGTCCGCGCTCGCCATCACCCGCTACTCCATCCCGGAGGAGATGGAGGAGGGCTCCTTTGTTGCAAACCTGGCCACGGATTTGGGTCTGGATGTGCGCAGCTTGGTGGAACGGCGAGCAAAGCTGGATGTCATTCACAGCAAAAATTACCTGGACATCAACAAAGACACCGGGGAGCTGATGATCCGCGAGAAGATAGACCGGGAAAGCATCTGCATGACCAAAACCACCTCGTGCTTCCTGAAAATGGATGTCATACTGGAAAACCCCATACGTATCTTTAACATCGAGCTGGAGATCATGGACATCAATGACAACGCGCCGGTGTTCCGGAGGAAGACCATTTATTTGGACGTTTCGGAGGCAACCCGTCCCGGCGAGAGGTTCTCACTGACAAACGCTGTAGATGCAGATGTGGGCGCTAATTCCATCAAGACTTACTCCCTCAGCAAGAGCCGATACTTCAGCATCGACATTCAAACCGGCAGTGATGGCTCCAAGTACGTCGACTTGGTTCTGGACGGCGATTTGGACCGGGAGACGGATCAGGTGCATAATCTGATTTTAACCGCTGTGGACGGAGGGATTCCTCCCCGCTCCGGTACAGCCAGTATCATTATTAACGTGCTGGATATCAACGACAACGCCCCCCTCTTCAGTCAACCGGTCTTCGAAGTGGCCGTTTTGGAGAACAGCGTCGCGGGCACCGTGGTTCTGACCCTAAACGCCACGGATCTGGATGAAGGCACCAACGCCCGCTTGCTCTATTCGTATACGCTCTACACGTCTGAGAAGACGCAGGAGCTCTTCTCGCTTGACCCCAATTCCGGTGAGATCAAGGTAAAGGGCGTGATCGATTTCGAGGAGAGTCCGAATTTTGAGATGCACGTCCAGGCTCAGGACGGCGGGGCCACGCCGCTGTCGGGTCAGTGCAAAGTCACGGTGTCCGTCACGGATTTGAACGACAACTACCCCGAGCTAACCATCAAGTCGCTGAAAAGCGCCGTGACGGAGAACGCCGCCGTGGGGTCGCTGATCGCGGTGGTGAGCGTCGGCGACAGGGACTCGGGAAGCAACGGGGAGGTGGAGCTCGGCCTAAGTCAGCAGGGAAACCTGCCCTTCACCCTCAATCAGTCCTCCGAGGGCTACTTTGAGCTTCTCATTTCCAAGCCGCTGGACCGAGAGGCGCAGAGCAAATACGAAATAACGCTGCGAGTGTCGGATAAGGGCTCGCCGCCGCTAGCCGAGCGCGAGACGTTCACCTTGGAGATTCACGACATCAACGACAACGCGCCCATGTTCCCTCAGTCCTTCTACACCATCCACGTCATGGAGAACAACCTGCCGGGTGCGCTGCTGACGTCGCTGAGCGCGTTTGACCCGGATCTGAATGAGAACCAGTACTTGGTGTATTTCATAATGGAGAAGGAGATAGCGAACACGTCCATGTCCATGCTCTTCTCCATCAATCCGGAGAACGGGGACCTTTATGCACTGAGGACGTTTGACTACGAAAGGGAGAGGGAGTATCTTTTCCACATCGAGGCAAGGGACTCCGGGGTTCCTGCCCTGAGCAGCAACGTGACGGTTCACATCATAATTCTGGACCAAAACGACAACACCCCGGTCATAGTGTCGCCGTGGCGGGCTCAGGGGTCCGTCGTGGAGGAGGTGATACCGAGGTCCACAGATAAGGGACACTTAGTGGCCAAAGTCATCGCCATCGATGCCGATTCCGAGCAGAACGCCCGCGTCACGTACCAGCTCTTGCAGATCAGCGACGCCAGCCTCTTCAGTCTAGACCAGTACAACGGCGAAATTCGGACCACAAGGATGTTCAGCTACAGAGACCCTCGGCAGCAACGCCTTGTCATTGTGGCGAAAGACAACGGCGACCCCGCTCTCTCCGCCACGGTCACCGTTAAAATCTCCACGGTGGAGAACGCCATGGCCTTTTCCGAGACCACTGAGTTGCCGCTTGAGTACGACGTCTTCACAGACCTCAACTTGTACTTAGTCATCGGCTTGGGGGCCGTTTCCTTCCTGCTGCTCATTACCATCTTGGTTATTATTGTGCTGAGGTGTCAGAAACCCAAGCCAAAGGGCATCAAGATCCCACCGGCGAACAGGAACAGCGTGATCAGCAGGAACAGCGTGATCAGCCAGAGGAGCTCCACCATCGCGGACTCCACCTTGATCTCCAGCGATGCCTACTGGTACAGTCTGTTCCTCGCGGAGACCAGGAAAGGCAAAGTCGTTGTGAGACAGCCCATAATACCCAAAGGAGCCGGGTATTTTGTGTCCAGTATACCCAGGAGCATAGGACCGAGCGAGACCACAGAGTCCAGAGCGTCCACACTGGAGGTACGTAACCATGCCATGAAACATAGTTCATCAGGATTGGTAGGAAAATTGCTCCCCCAGGCTCAAAACTTGCAAAATATACAATATGTTTAAATAAAGTCGTCCCTCCTTTTTTAAAACAAAATGTTTTTGTAGTTAGGGCATAGAAAACATGTTCACCACCTTCAAAATACTTGATTCAACATTATTAGAGCCCTGTCGACCTGAAATAACACCCCTATAGTCACCTTTACACCCATATCACCCAATATAGTAGATAATATAAGAGGAAATCCGATATATAAGACATAAGAAGCCTGTTTACCACCTTCTAAAGAGATGTTTATAACATTATTAGAGCCCTGTCACCTTAAATAACACCCCTATAGTCACCTTTACACCCATATCACCCAATATAGTAGATGATATAAGAGGAAATCCGATATATAAGACATAAGAAACCTGTTTACCACCTTCTAAAGACATTTTTATAACATTATTAGAGCCCTCTAGAGATAAAATAACACCCCCATAGTCACCTTTACCCCCTTTTACCCAAAAGTAGACATAAGACATCACATAAATGTGACATAAATAATGCTTAGTTGTTTATTTTTATTACTACTAATAGGTGAGGAATTAATAGGTGAGGAATTAGCGAGGAACTATTGTACCTCATTTTTAACATTCATAAGTCGTCCCTCGTTTATTGCGGTTAATCAGTTCCAGACACTACCGCATTAGTGAATTTACACAAAGTTGGTTTCCATGTTTTTAAATGGAATATTTTTGTATTTTTGGCATAGGAACCCTGTTTACCACCTTCTGAGTACTTGTTGTAACATGATTAGAGCCATCTAGACATGAAATAACACCCCTATATTCACCTTTACACTCATATTACCCAATATAGTAGACGTAATAGGAGAAAATAAGACATAAATGTGACAACACATGGACTCATACATGTTAGCATGGGGAGAGTGGCATCAGTGTAACATTACTGACACCTAGTGACCAGTGTAGAATACTACATATCATATGTCATGAATGTCTTTGAATGTTAATAATAATTAATAATAATAATTTAGACCAAAAATATATAATTTCCTTATTTCTAAGTAAAATATTTTTGTAGCATCTAAATATGGTTTTTGACATGATTAGAGCGCTATATACATAACATAACACCCCTATAGTCATTTTTATAGTGGTATTACCCAATATAGTAGACATAGGATATAAAATAAATACAATAAAACATAGACTCACCCTCAGCATGGGGAGGGTGGCTATTGTTTCATCAGTGGGACATTACTGACACCTACTGACCAGTGTAGAATACTACACATCATCGCAACATGTCTGAATGTCTTACACTGTTTCTTTTAGGTCATTAAGCCGTTTTTATGGTTCAAAATGCTTCAGTTAAGCCCAGAATACATACAATTTTTGTAAATATCGCATTTTAAATTTTGCATTTTGTTAGTAGTCATTTACAGCCGCAAAATCTGGAGCAGGAAGTGGCAAGAGATTACTTGATCACATTTTTTTGTATTCTTAAACGGAGTACAGTCGATGGACTGCAATCGTCCCTCGTTTATCGCGGTTAATCAGTTCCAGACACGACCATAATTGAGATTGAAATGGAATATTTTTGTGAATACTCTGTTTGCCACCTTCTAATTACGGCTTTCAACATGATCAGAGATTTGTGGACAGGAAATAACACCCCTATAGCAGAGGCGGGGAACCATTTTGGTTAAAATAGCCATAAAAGCCACAGATTTGTATTATATTTTATATCATAATTTTAAACATTGAATACAACTAAGTGTGTGCATTCTTAAGCAAGACTTAATAAGTCCCTGAATGTATTCTTTTTAATGGCATTGGTATACTATAGCGGACCAATAGTAGATAAAATACTCATTACCATTACCAATGTTTTACTTTAACATTTTTTAGATATAAAAAATGAAAAGAAATACATTTCATCGTTAAAATGTCTGATGCAGTCGTCAAAAGAGCAACATCTGGCTCTCTAAGTAAGACTCGCATGTGTTAGCATTGACAGAGTCACGTCAATGCAACATTGCTGACACCTAGTGGCCAGTGTTGATTACTGCATACCGTCACAGCATGTCTTTGAATGTGTCTTCTGAGTGGCATTTAGCCATTTTTATGCTTGAATATTATTCATGGAGGGCAAAAAAATACCCCAATGTGGGTATTTTTTTAACAGTTAACCGCAAAATTCCAACACCAACCCCAAAAAAACCCAAATGGTCGTGTTTGCATCCCTTTGTGTCAAATGGTCATCACCTTGGCAGGGGTCCAAGACCCGATCACAACGTTAATTATTAGTAGTATGGAAAGAGCGGACAAGCAATCAGACAGAATTAGGGCGAACAAATACCCTCCCCGCACACGGAACATGTTCCGCTGTTCAATGTCAAATGTAGTATGTAGGTCATGTATCCCACATGTGTATCGCGGTGGTGGGAGTACTTGTAAGGAAGCAAACATGAAGCGGTTCCGTTCAAGGACAAGATGTGCTAAATGACCTGGATCGGGCAGGAAGTCTGTCACATCTTCGGCAGAAGGTTTTTGCCTAAACGAAATCCCTCCTCGAAATGCAAGTACGGTAATCCCTTCATGCCTTCACTCTGTCACGGTTTTCTTATCAATTCATGAAGCGTGCCGATTAGTTTTTAGTGAAAAATATGCACGTGTAAAGGATTTTGAACTATTTTTAAAGCATTTAAAAGCATACAAATGACTAAAGGAAGTAAAATAGAAATGTACGGCATCCAGAAGACGGGTTCAAAGATGCTATGTAGTATTCTACATTGGTCTCTAGGTGTCAGTAATGTCACATTGATGAGATTCTAGCCACAGCAGGAAGTACAGAACAGGAAGTAGAAAACAGTCTGTCTTGTCAGTCTTATTTACAGTGGTGTGAAAAGGTGTCCTCATTTCATTTTTCTCTACTCTTAAGCAAAATCTGATCAAATATAAGTTCTCAAACAATAAAACACAAACACAAAATGCAGTTTTGAAATGAAAGCTTTTATTATTAAGGGGGGAAAAAAATCTATTAGTGTGGAAAAGCTTGTAAAGCCATTTCTAAAGCTTTGGGACTCCAGCAAACCGCAGTGAAAGCCTTTATCCACAAATGGCCAAAACACGGAACAGCGGTGAATCTTCCCAGGAGTGGCCGGCCAACCAAAATGACCCCAAGAGCGCAGCGACGACTCAACCGGGAGGTCACAAAAGACCCCACAACAACATCCAAAAAAGTGCAGGCCTCACTTGCCTCGGTTGAGGTCAGTGTTCATGGCTCCACCATAAGAGAGATCCTGGGCAAAAATGGCCTGCATTGCGGAGTTCCAAGACCTAAATCACTGGTGAACTAAAACAACATTAAGACTCATCTCAATTTTTTCCGGAAAACATCTTGATGATCTCCAAGACCTTTGGGAAAACACTCTATGGTCTGACGAGACAAAAGTTGAGCTTTTTGCAAGGTGTGTGTCCCATTACATCTGGCTTAAAAGAACCATAGCAAAGTAAAATATGGCGGTGGTAGTGTAATGGGCTCTAGCGTTTCTTGTAATAATCTTAAAAAGAGCATTCAGAAAAGTACTCCGAAAAAGGGGAATATTCCATTCATAAATAAGGAATCCTGCTTTGCGGAAATTCACAGGACCTAACCAAGGAATTACAGTTCAGTGTCACAATATCCCAATCATGAGCCCTTAACGCTCAAACCCCCATCTATACATTTTCTTCCGCTTACCCGAGGTCGGGTCAGCCTAAGCAGGGAAGCCCAGACTTCCCTCCCCCCGGCCACTTCGTCCAGACTTCTTCCCGGCGGATGTCCATTGTTGTGCGTGTTTTCATGCGCGGATGCGAACCAATCCAAACTATCCTTTTAACCACTGGTAATAAAACACAAACGTGTTCCGTGGAGGATGTCGTTGGTCTGCTTTTTTGAATTCTTTGCGTGCATCTTTGCAAATTCGGATCTGCGCATTAAATACCAGCTCTTCTCTCTTTAATTACCATTGTTTGGCACAATGTGAACAGAATGGGGAATAATAATTCTGAATAAAAAGAACTAATTATAACCCAAACCAATAAAGATGGCTTTTATAAGCTTGATGTTTGTCGTTTCTTAATGATGCTCTAAGATGTTCATGCTTTGACCTTCTCACCTATTGTTCGACTTGTCTCTCTCTTCTGTTCTGAAGTACTCAAAATGAAAGGAAGTCCATTCTACAACTGGAGGTATGCTGGTTGCTATCTACGTGTCGTAGAGCCACTATTTCTTTCAACTTTTGATTTTTTTTGTTTTTTGTTTTTTTTTCAATTCCAGTTCAATTTGGTTGACTTTCAAATCCTACACTTTTCCTGGATGAAAAGTTTTCCGTCCCTAGCCTGTGCACCGTTGTGCTGCCATTTGCAACCATCATTGAAATTGGCCAGCCTCTCGGGAGCGCGACGCTATCGGCTTACTGACAGCGGAGATTGGAATGGAATTGGCCGCCGGTCAGAGGCGTGTCGTGCACATCTGGACCGGCTTGGCCAAACTCCAGGACAAAGTGAAGCAAAAAGTCCGACTATGATGCCTGCCTGTGCATGCTTTAGCAACACGAAGGACTCCTCATTGGTGACCTTGGCTTGCTTGTTGAATGAACTGATTTTTATCAAACTGAGCAACTTTCCTCAATGATGGTGGCAGTAACCAGTCACAATCCAGCCTTGCATGAGGGAGGACTTTCTGTAATCCTCGCCACGCTCGTGTTCCTCCTAATTCCGTGTTCTGTCTTTCAGCAGGCAACCAGAAGGGAACTGCCGTGATGTAATCATCTCTTCATGGCAATCTTTACTCAAGTCCCTGCAAATATCCACCATCGATCATCACCGACCTTCTCCTTCCGGCATGAATCTGCATGATTCGGAAAAACGTTTGATTTGGACACAGAGGTGAAATTCTCCATTATCGTGGACATGCCTTTTCCCTTTCAACGCAACGCTAAGCACAGAACACGCCTAATCGATGAGTCAGGGGGAGCGTAATTCTTCCGAACAAGTGAATTGTAGCTCAATCATCAAACGCTCATTCAGTTTTTTCAGTGGCGAGATGTCTCATACTGTACTCCACACTCACAAACAGTGTAAGATCATTTTTATACTATGTTTTGCAGGAGGGGATGGTGGAGGCGGGGACAAAACAAATGATGTGTCTGTGATTTACTTTAGTAGGACATTTTCAATATTTCAAAAATGTGAATCATATTTTGTGGGGGGCATATGTGCTGTTAAAAATAACCTGTATTAATTATCTACATGTATTTTGGTGGCAGAACGTCCATTATTTATTTCTAAGGTGCCGGGAATGAGTGATGAGGGAGCGAAAGAGGACCCGCAAACTCAATGAGTTAGAGCGGGGGTGTCCAAAGTCTAAAATTATCATTAAACAAGAAAGCTACCAAAAAATAATGGAAAAAAAAAAACAATAACGGCAGCAAAAATAGAAAAAAATGAGAAGTAATTGAACAAGAATAAAGTCCAAATATCAAGAGAAAATTTTAAGAAAATTAAAAACAAAAATAGTATTTATAGTAGTAAGTTGTAATATCTAATATCAGAAACAAACACAACAAAACTATAAAACTAAATATAAACATTATTGGGGGAAATTAGTTTGGGGGGAAAAAGGTAATATTATGGGGATAATGTCAAAATATTATGAGAGGAAAAGGTACTAAATACCAATAAATCAAAAGCAACAAAAAAGGAAAAACAGCTGTAATTTTGCAGGAATAAAGTCCAAATATCAAATTCAAAACCTGCAATTTTACCACAATAAACTTGTAATTTTATGAGGACAAATAAATTCATTTTAGTAGCATAAAGTTGATTTTTCTTTTTTTTTTAAAGTAATATTATGAGAAACAAACAAAATAATTTTGGGCAAAATTAGGTTAGGGAGAATTTTGTAAAATTATGGGAATAAAGTCATAAGATTAACATACTAATATATCAATATTAAGATTGACAACATTTAAAAAAAACAACAGCAGAGTAAAGAGTAAAAAGAGTAAAGTCATAATGTTAAATAAAAATATACATAACAAAAGAATGAAGTTGCTAATAATGCTAATAATACAAATCATTTTCACCCACGCGGCCAAGGTTGGAAAAAGTTTGGACACCCCTGAACTGGAGGAACAACGACTAAATCCCATCGCTAAAACCATTTTAAAAAGTCATCTTTTTGTTTTTTTTCAGTCAACTCGCAATAAAAATATGAGCGTGGGGGAAAAAAATACATGAAAATGAAAAAAAACATTTTTAATGATTAATCTATCCGTAAAACTTAAAAATTCTTTTATGGATATTCTTCTACGTCTTAACTTTTACTGCTGCTTCCGTGAGCTTCTTCAAGGGCATTTTGTGTTGCGTCCGTGTAGTTTAGTGGATTTGATGTTTTTTACTCTGCTCTAGTTCTGAAAATACACTGACTCTTTTGAGCTAGCGAGACTTTCTACTTTTTTTTTTTTTCATTTCTCAGAAACAAGCCGCTCATTTCGGGCGCCAAATCTCACAGACTGGTTGAAAAGTTGAAGGGGTTTGCAGCCGTAGAGTCAGCGTTTTGTTCAGTATTTACGTTATGGGCTCGGCAAGACCTTATAAGGATCTTTTCCTTTGGAGAACATGCATTTGTGCAATCAATTTCGTAAAGTCTGATAAGCTCTTGGGTGCCTTCTGCATTGTAAAAAGATATGGACTTGGCAATATGAATAATTTAGTTGGAAATAGTGTGGAGGGGCTTCACCGTGCAGCTCAAGCACGTAACAAATACGCTGTTAACATTTCGCATTTTAAAATGACACTATTCAAATCCACTATGACATTGCTGGTTCACTCACTGAATAGCACAGCGCAGTATCAGACCGGGTAGGAGAGGTTTTGCCTGTGCAGGCGGCATGTAGAGGTGAAAACAACATGAAAGCCAGAAACAAACCGGCACTTTTTAAACATAGATGCTTTAACAAGAAAACTAAAAAATCAACAAAAATGGGAATTAGCGGTACAAGGATAGAGTCAAAATATTAAGAGAAAAATGTTGTCATTTAAAAAGAAATAGTCGTAATTTTCCGAAAACTAAATCATAATGTTATCTTTATGAGAAACAAACAAAACAACAACTTTTGCTGCAACTTTGGAAAGCAGAAAAAGTTGCACAGAAATAAAGTCATAACTACGAGAAGGAAATTTACTAGAAAAAAAATGGTCTTCTATCCCAACAAGAAAAAATGTCCCAATTTTACCAGAATAAACGTGTTTAAACTATAAATGCATTTTTATAGTTTATAAGTTATAGTATTATGAAAAACAAACAAAACAAAATAAAGTTGTATTTAAAAAAAAATAGGTTGTGAAAAATAAAGTTAAAATCTGAGAATAAATTCATACTACTAAAAATGTAACAAAACGACAAACAACAGCTGAAAAAAATGAAAAATCAGCACACATTTTAGTAGAATATAGTCAAAATATTCATAGAAATGAAAAAGTCATAATTTTCTCAGAATAATGTCATAATATTATCATTCTAGTCGCATAAAGTTGAATTTTTAATGAACAAAAGAATGTTTGGTAATATGAGAAGCAAACAAAACAACTAATTTTGCAAAAGATAGGTGGTGGGAAAAGTTGTCACAAGAAGAAAATAAAAATATCATTGAGAAAAAATATGAAAACTATGAAAAGAAAATGTATTAGAAGAAAGTTGGAATATTTGGAGCATGTTTGGAATTCATCAGACCATAAAGCTTCTGCTTTCTGCTTTTCATGTTGTTTTCACCTCTAAATGCTTGCAAAGCGTATTGAGCATAGACACCCATGGCTATTTATTGACTGAACAACCCAAATGTTTAAAAACGAGAAAAATGTCAAAAGTTCCACAATGTCTGGTCTTGTATGAGAGATGTAAGAAAAAAATCGTGACTCCAGATGCATTTCCTGTAAACTCCAAAGCCGCTTTTTACCTTGTTTTTTCCCAACAAAGTCGACTTTTTGATATCTTCACTGTGATGGAACGGCAGAGGAGGTGCTTGTGTTCTATCCTCGGTGTCGTCACCTCGTGTCATACGTGAACGCCGCTCTCTGCCGTTTCTCCACCACGTCAGATTGTACGGTACGCTCAAACGTACGGTACGTTTCTGGCCGAATGGGAGCGAATGGCCTTGCTTTCTTTTCCGGTCCAGTTCATTGTCGGGTTTTGATGTTGCTAATTTGGCTTTAATGTTTTGCTTGATGATGATAGTTTGAATAAAGCTTTTTAAATCCGTTTCTCTGCTCTTTCTCTCAAAGAAAAACAAGCTGAAGTTATGAAAAGCATCAAAGACACGCTCCCTCTCACACACACACACACACACACATTCTGACCCACTTTTTCCTGCTCTGAGCTCATTCTTAGAAACCAAACCATGGAGTTTCAGCGAGGCTTCTACTCCAACATGCACACTAACATCATCTTTGTCAGGATAAGCTGAAGCCCATGGAGCTCTACGCTTGCGTACTACTTACTCCATACGCTTCCTGCAATGGCTGCACCTTCATTTATCCCTCATTTTCGACTTCAGGGGTCACCACAGCGAATCAATTGTCTATTTCTAACCCTGTCTTCTGTATCTACCTCTAATATATTCACTATCTCTCCACTGGACATGTCTGAACCATCTCAGTCTGGCCTCTCTGACTTTATCTCCAAAACCTCAAACAAGTGCTGTCCCTCTGATGTGCTCATTCCTGATCCTGTCCATCCCGGTCACACCCAAAGAGAACCTCAGCATGTTCATCTCTGCTACCTCCAGCTCTGCCTCCTGTCTTTTCCTCAGCGGCACTGTCTCTAAACTAAACAACATGGCTGGTCTCACCACAGTTTTGTACACCTTTCCTTTCATTTTAGCTGAAACTCTTCTATCACACATCACACCCGACACTTTTCTCCACCCATTCCAGTCCAAATGGGCACCAGCACACTTCTCCTCCATTCCTCAGGCATCTTCTCACTATCTAAGATCCCGTTAAACAACCCAGTCAGGAACTCTAGTGCCACCTCTCCTAGACACTTCCATACCTCCACAGGTATATCATCAGGACCGAGTGCCTTTCCATTCTTCTCATGACACTACTGGCACCTGTCGATACCCTTCCATCCTGATCCTTAATCATCCTAACATGCTGCACGTCCTATTATGAAAAACAAGGAATATATTAATATTATGAAATATTATATTATGAATATAATATTCATAGTATTAATATTATGAAAAACAAGGCAAGCAGTGACTAATGTTGTAATTTTTTTGAAAATATGGGAAAAAAGTCAAAATATTTAAGTCATAATAATAGAATGATAAGTCATAATAAGAGAATAAACAATGATGAAGAAAATGCAATGAATTCAGTTGAAATAGTTGGAAATAAACAACAATAACGCCAGAAATGGGGAAAAAATAGCTGTAATTTTAGGAGAATACGGTATAAAAATTAAGAGAAAAAAGTCACATTTTTTTGTAATAAGGAGAGGAATCTCTTTAAAGAATCTCTTTTTTTAAGTCCTAAAATAAGGGGAAACAAATCAAACCTAAAATATTATGGGAATAAAGTCATAACACCACAAAAACTACATTTACAAAGATTATTTCAAAGGAAACTTTAAAGAGTTGGAAAAAAAAAACAAAATCCGCTGTAATTTTATGACAGTAGAGTGAAAATATTACGAGAAAAAGTTGGATTCTAGTGAGAAAAAATGCAGAATTTTTCCGAGAATACGTTTGTAATATTATGAGGAAAAATGATGTCATTTTTGTAGCATCGAGCTGAAATGTTAAAGAAAAATATCTTGTTTATAAGTCATAATGTAATGAGAACGGAAACAAACAACAAATGAAATTGTAATTATTGGAAAATATTCGAATATTAATGGAATATAGAGGTAATATTCCAAAAATATTACTGCGCACACAAATGCAGCCACAAGGTCCACTTCTTCTCCCTGACCCACTTCCTGTTCTTTTAATGGACGTAAGAAACCGGAGGAGTTAAAGGCCTTTTGAGGCAAAGCACTGCTGAGAGGGTTTGGACCCCTTTTGTTCACCACGCTAACCTTTAACGCTAACCTTTCTTTACATCTGCATGGCTTAGTCGTCCAAATCTTCTCATTATTTCCTTACTCCGTTCATCTGCAGCCTTGACTGCCTTCACCGAGTGATCTGTTTGGCACCAGAACAGGGGGTGTCCAAACTTTTCATTTTCTTCTCACAACTCTGAGTCCCTAATATTTTGATTTTATTCTCATATCATATCATTTTATGCAACACAATTTTCCAAAAATTACAACTTGATTTGTTGTTCTGTTTGTTTCTCATGACATGACAACTTAAAAAGTAAATATTTGTTAATATTTCAACTTTAAAATGAAATGTTTTTCCCACATGTGAGTTTATAAGTTTGTTCTTGTAAAAATATATACATAAATATTTGGACTTTATTCTTGTAAAATTACAGCTTTTTTTTCACATTTCTGCTGTTTATTTTTATACAACAATTTTAACTTTTAGTCAGTTTTCTTCTCGTTATAATAACTAGTTTATTCCCATAACATTTTACTAGTTGTTTTGTTTATTTCTCATAATATTACGTATAAAAAATTCAAGTCTTTCTTTAATATTTAAACTTTATGCTACTAAAATGTTATATTTCCGCATGTTATGTTTTTTCGACTTTTGTCTCTTTATATTTTTATTTTTTTTATTTAATATCCCCATTTTGAATTGTTTCTAGTAATATTACAACTTAAAAATTGCATCTTTTTCCTTCACTTTCTTTCTCCCCTGTCGTAAAGTAACGTATGCTCTGTTGGCTGTATGTGCGGCATGTTAGAAAGGGAAAGTGAAAAGCAAAACACACCATTTCTTTTTGTCCATTCCGTCTGTCACGCTCTGCGTTGACACACGTCGGTAACGTGGTTGTGTTCATGGGCTATTTCTTTGTGTAGTTTACTTACCTTGTGTTTGTCTTTCTAGATTTTGGCCACTCCTTCTGGCGGAGCTATGAGAGGTCCCACAGCTGTGGTCAATCATCATCATCCTCACCACCTTCTTAGGCTCACCTGCAGCGACCGGATGGCACTCGGCTATTCCTATTCCCTGAGTCACCTCGACACTCTTCTCTTGGTCCATACGAGCGTTTCCGCTTGGTTTTTCGAGGTGCCATCCAGGCCAGGTCTGATGTCCACGGCTGTTCGGCTTCTAGCTCCGCCAGGAGGGTTCTAGCTTTGTGATATATTCCCGGTGCCTTTCCCGCGGTGTCGTTTCTGTTAAACCCCTTACCTGGGACACCGTTGACTTTTGTTGGACACTTGGCCAATATTAATAAAGACTGTTTGGACAGAGCCACTTGCTCCTCTGCGTCTTGGGACTCCAGAACAAGGTCCGACCGCACCGCGTCACACCATCACCTCCATCAACACCTCACAGACTTTATTGACGGATGAATGAATCAATAAGGTGACCACACAGTAGAGTAGAAACACGACTAACATTTGAAATGCAGAACCTACTCGGCATGCGTTGGGGTTTTACTGCTATAATTTATTTATTTATTTGGTGGATTAGGTTTTTTAAAAAACAGATTTTCAGATTTGAGAACAAGCGGTTTATGGGATATTAACTAGATTGTGCTGATCTTTTTTTTTTTATTGGAAAGTGAAGTTGATAAATATCCACAGTATCTGCATACAAATTCACCGTTTAAGGCTGCAGATGGCAACAAGCCTTAACCTGATCTGGATTTAACAAAATAAAATCACGAAAACACTCTCTGGCCCCCTCTATCTGTGTCTTTCATCTCTGAGCGTGTTTGTGATTCACTTTCCTAATTAATGGCAACCTTAGCTATGACTGGACGTGTCAAATATTTAGCATAATTATGGAGCCATGGAAATGGTTTCCCACCAGAGTGCAGTGACAGTAACGTGTAGAGCAGGATTTGACCCAATTGTAGGAGGCGAGTCAGAACAGCAGGGAGGACGGCCTGGCCGGGACCCATGCACAATGGGGTCACCAGTCTTTATTACCTAGAGCCACCGCTGGAAGCGGAGAGGGGAGATAAAGTCGAAGGGAAGAGCGGCCTTTTCTTCTTCTTCTTCTTTGGATTAGAGCCCGTGTGAAGAGATAAGTCAGGGACTGCAGTGCAGCGGAACCAGATATGAACAGGTTGTCACTCATGTACCGTATCCCGCTCTGCAGGCCTCATATTCCCAAAAGCCTTCATAGCATGTCGACGCCATGAAGCGCGGCTCTGTGTAAGGAATGCACATCAAATTCAGGACAGCCATCACAACTGGCAGCCCCACATGCTGTTGTCATGGTAACAACGTGCTGGGGCTTATGCAACAAATCCCAAAATGATTTCTGCAAGCAAGAAGGAGCGACTGGCGATGGAAGACATTTGCTGAAATGAAACAAATAATGTGGGAAAGTGATGATAATACCCCAATTTTTTTTTTTTTACGTTGCTCTCCTACTTACATTTAAATTGATTTTTATTTTTAGCATTCATCTGAATAAATCAGATTTCACTTAAATGTCTTACGGCGGTTTTCAAATAGTCGGGCGTGGCCCTTTTGTAGGGGTTCAACTGAACATACAAAAAATACAAACAAAATGTAAATCAAATGAAATATACATTAAAAAACAAATAAATAAATATAGATTTAAAAATAAAATTTTAAAAATTAATGAACAAAATATTACATATAATAAATAATAATAATGTATATAAATGTAATATTAATACATATAATAAATACATTACATTAAATATGAATAAAAAACAAAAAAGAAATAAATACAAAAAGTAAAAAGAAATTAAATTATTTTTTTGCATTCACCTGATGTGTTCAAATTTCACTGAAATGTCTTCTTTTTCTAAGGCATTGGCTTTCAAAAATTGGGGTGTGGCTCCTTTGTAGAGCACCAGGGTGCAGGGGTTTAACTGACCATACAAAAAATACAACAAAAACTACGAATTAATTAAATACTTCAAATTAAATATACATTAAAAAAAAAAATGAATACAAGTAAAAATAAATAAAAACTAATAAATAAAATTAATAACCATATTATATTTAAAAAATAATCATATATAATACAATAAATAATCTAGTATATGTAATACAGTATATAATAATAACAAATATTCATTCATTCATTCATTCATTTTCTGTACCGCTTATCCTCATTAGGGTCACGGGGATGCTGGAGCCTATCCCAGCTGGCTTTGGGCGAGAGGCGGGGTACACCCTGGACTGGTCGCCAGTCAATCGCAGGGCACATATAGACAAACAACCAGTCACCCTCACATTCATACCTATGGACAATTTTAGTCGCCAATTAACCTAACATGCATGTTTTTGGAATGTGGGAGGAAAACGGAGTACCCGGAGAAAACCCACACACGCACGGGGAGAACATGCAAACTCCACACAGAGATGCCCAACGGAGATTTGAACCCACGTCTTCCAGATCTCCTGACTGTGTGGCCAATGTGCTAACCACTCATCCACCGTGCTAATAACAAATATAATATAATAAATAAAAACAGTTAAATAAAATATAAATAAAAACAATAAATAAATCAATACAACATGTAAAAATAAACACAATGATTTTTTAATTAGTTAAAATCAAATACACATAAAAAACAAAAAAATAAATACATATATTTTCATTCATTCATTTTCTATACCGCTTATCCTCATTAGGGTCACGGGGATGCTGGAGCCTATCCCAGCAGACTTTAGGCGAGAGGCGGGTTACACCCTGGACTGGTCAATACAAATATTTTAATAAATATATTTTCTGCAGCTCAACAAGAGACAGGGCTGCCACATCACGCGTCCTTATGACAGTAGCTACCTCCTGAGCCAAAAAGCACTGTTCGGAAGTTTTCCTGAATGAGCTGAGAAAGCAACAACAAGCATAGACAACAGGCATTGCACCAGCTTTGCCAGCCCCGCCTTCTGGTAAACATGCGTGCATCGTCACAGATCAAGTGAATCATAAAATGATAACTTCATTTATGACCTGGTGAGACTGGCTGTAATTGACTTTAATTAATCCAATTAGGTGCACCCAGCAAGGACTGGGTTTCATTGGCGCTCTGCGTGGGAGCTGTCCTTGGTGCTGAACTCTGAATTTTTTCCTACTGTTCTCTTTAAAGGGGTGTTTGGGGGCCAATAGATTCTGAGTTTACTACTAGATTACCCCTCACAAGTATAAATCCAATGACATTATCGATAGCGTATTATATTAATGTTCATATATTATATTCATAGGCGTTTCTTGTACCATACTGATCATTCTAATCGATGTTTTTACATTACTAGTTTTGTCATGGTTCATTAAGAACTAAGCAGCTCTAAATCAAAATAGCTTAAGAAGTGTTCAAGGTGTGGCCCGGGGACCACTTGCAGCACGTTGCTGTTTTTTAAAGTGCACAAATATAGTTTAACATTTTTTAAATAAAAATAAAGTTAGAATATAAATTTTTTTAATTGTATTCTAACAAGAAAAAGTCATTTTATGATAATAACCTCATAATATTATGAGAAAAAATATTTTAATTTTAGTAGCTCATAGTTGAAATATTAAAGAAAAAAATTACTTAAAATTGTAATAAACAAAATGAAATAATAACAAAAACAAACGAAAATCTGCATTATAATGTTGCAAGAATAAAGTCCAAATATTATGGTCAAAGAAAATGTGTTACTTTTTTAAAGGCATTATTTTAAAAAACTAACTGAACAAAAAGGGAAGTAATTGTTGGAAAATGTGGTTGTGGAAAAAGTTTTAATTTTGCAAGAATAAAATGAAAACATTATAGAAATAAAGTCATAACTACAGGAAGATGATTTACAAGAATAAAGTAGAAATAGTTGGAAATTATAAAATCCAACAACAGCCGAAATTAAAAAAACATCTGGAGTTTTATGTAAATAAAGTCAAAATATTAGGAAACATTTTAAATTGTATGAGAATAAATAAGTTCAAATATAAAAATGTTAAAAAAATAAATATGTTATTTTATCATCGTCATGTAATGAGAACAAAACAAAACAAAAAAAATCTGCTAGGGGAATAAATTCAAACTATCATGGGAAGAATGACCTCATAGTATGAAAAGCAAATGTACGAATATTATTTAAAAAGAAGGTTGAAATATTAGAGAAAGTTACGGAAAAATAAAAGCTAAACGGTGGGAGAAAAGAGAAAAGGCTGAAGATCCTACTAAAAAAAACACGCTTTCACCGAAATCACAAAGCCGAGATGCTTGATAAGATACAGTGGCATGAAAAAGTTTGGGCACCCCCGCTGATGTGTTCCTCAGTGGAAACTGACAGCTGGAATCTCTGAGCTAGCTTTTTGTATCCTTCCCCCAAACTGTTTAAATGTCTGTAAAGTGGCCTTTTGCATCCTTTCATTTGAAAAGAGGCGACACAACACGTGATCAGCTTCCAACAAGACCCTCCCAAGCTGTTTACTGTGGGAAAATATGACCCCACATAACCATAATTGTTGTGATTGAAGCCTCCCACCTTCCCATACATTTTGGCATGACAGTCTGCACGGGCAACCCTGTGTGGTCTTAATGCAGTAGCGCACCAGACAAAGAAACCGTTCACACCTGTGGGTCTCACCGGTTTGTCATTCTATCCAAAAAGGGGCTTCCATGCACCACCGCCTAATTAGGCGGCGCTGGAAAGGAGCAGGCGTCGCCGTGTACGTGAAACCCAACATCAGGCGTCTCCCTGCATGGGAAATGGACCAGAGGGAACGCGATGCGTCTGCTTTCCGGGGTCCACCACAGGCGTCTGCAATGTCGTGATGTGACCTGACAGTCTGGGGTCTACCACTGACAGTGATCCGTGCGGGGGGAAGGTTGTGATTGTCAGTGCGATGTTGTCTCCCTGCTGCGCCTTGCCCGAACGATCGTCATGCGGTAGGCTGCACCACAGAATGGCTACCGGGCGAACGAGGAATCCTCCATTGCAGACAATGGGCGGCTTTTTGGGGGGTAGGGGGGGGGGGACAGCACCCTAAATGTGTTTGATGAGATGCACACGTTTGGACTCTCTGTGTGAACAGCGGCGTTTATAAGCGACGCTGGCATCGCATTGGATGCTCGGGATAAGAGAGGAATGGGTGGCGAGGGAGGAGGGGGGGGGGGCAGCGTCTGAGCGCGTGCTCGGGTGTGGGACGCTGCCTTCGAGGTCAAGCTGTAAGCATTGGTAGCCGGACTTCCGGTTATGACTTCCACAATAACAGAAACACCGCGGAATGTTTCGACTCCATAGTCGTACTAACCCAACTCATGCATCCACGACTAAATGAAAACCGTTCCCCCAAAACAGCCGCGCTGCGACGGCCGCCTTAACCGCGCGCACGTCGACGTCGCGAGCCGCCTCCCTTTTATTTCGAAGGCGGTGTCGAATTGAGGAAGTCCCGCACGGGCCCGTTGTGGCGCTTGACGGCTCTCCGCGGCTCCAGCGGCAAGGGAAACACACCCGTCAGCAGCGCGCACTGGAGACAAAAAGGGGAAAAAAGCGCATCAGGACAAAGAGAATATGGGCGCGCTGGAGAGGATTCGCCCCCGCCGGTTCCGACCATGGATGAGCCGCTTGTGTTTCATTCAGCCGGAGTTCATTTAGCCCACCTTCATGAGGTGCTGGGGCTCGAGGTCCTGCAAGCTAAAGAGGCGGAAGGCTGCGTTTAATCCGTCTGCGCATCCTATGACTTTGCAATGGCTGTCGCGGGGATGTGCCAGCGGCCCGGGAGTCACGTGCCTTTTTGTTATTTTGTGATATTCTCCGTCTTGTGTGGCCTTTCCTGTGGACAGTTGCGCTATTCGGTGACGGAAGAACTGGAAAATGGGGCACTGGTCGGGGATCTGGCGCATGACTTGGGGCTGGACATCCGGAAGCTGGCCAGCCGAAAAATCAAGGTAACCTCCAGCAGCAGCAGCAGGCGCTACGTGATCGTCAACCCCAAGAACGGCAAACTGCTAGTTAATGAGAGGATGGACAGGGAGGCGCTGTGCGACGCGTCCAGCGGCTGCCTCATCAACCTGGAGGTCCTGGTGGAAAATCCCACCGAGGTGCATCACGTCGAGGTGGAGATCGTGGACACCAACGATAACGCACCGCAGTTTCCTAGGGACGAGTACCAGGTCGAAATCACAGAGTCCGCATTGCCGGGGTCTCGGTACCCGATTGAACACGCCCAGGATCCCGACATCGGCTCCAATGCGGTTCGCATTTATCAGCTGAGCACAAACGACCATTTTGCGCTGGTGTCGAACAAACCCTCCTTGAACACAAAGCACATCGAGCTGGTGCTCAAGAAACCTCTCGATCGAGAGCAAACGCCTTACCACCAGTTGATCCTGAGCGCCGTTGACGGCGGGACCCCCGAGAGAACGGGCACCGCCAAAATTAACGTGCGGGTCCTGGATTCCAATGACAACGTGCCCGTGTTTGACAACTCCGTCTACAAGGTGAAACTGTTGGAGAATTCGCCCAAAGACACCCTGGTGATCAAACTGAACGCGACGGATCTAGACGAGGGCGCCAACGGCGAGGTGTACTACTCTTTCAGCAGCTACACCCCTGAGCGAGTCAGGCAGATGTTCAGCATGGACACCGACACAGGAGAAATACGGGTGAGGAGCAACGTGGACTACGAAGAGACCAACTCGTACGAGATGTATATCCAAGCTATGGACAAAGGTCCGGGGGCGGTGGCGGCACACTGCAAGGTGGTGGTGGAGGTGGTGGATGTGAACGACAACGTCCCTCAGATTGTGCTGTCGTCCCTGTCGAGTCCCGTGAGGGAGGACGCCCGAGCCGACACGGTCGTGGCCCTCATCAGCGTCACCGATCGGGACTCTGGCGCCAACAAGCAGGTGACCTTAGAGATCCCAGGAGGCCTTCCTTTCAAGATCAAGTCATTCAGAAACTACTACACCCTGGTTACCTCCGCCTTCTTGGACCGCGAGACCGTCGATGCCTACAATGTCACGCTGAGTGCCACGGACGGCGGAATCCCTCCTCTCTCCTCTCAGAAAACCATCCAGGTAGACGTGGCTGACGTCAATGACAACCCACCCCGCTTCGAGCAGACATCTTATACGGTCTACGTGACAGAGAACAATGGCCCCGGGGCCTCTTTGTGTACCGTGAAAGCTCAAGACGCGGACATCAAGGAGAACGCACGCATCACCTACACGGTGCTCAACGACAACAACCACGGCATTCCCGTCACCTCGTACGTGTCCGTCAAGGCCGATACCGGGGAGGCTTACGCCCTGCGAGCCTTCGACTATGAATCACTGAGAGAGTTTCACTTCCAGGTCAAAGCCCAAGATGGGGGCATCCCTCCGCTTAGTCGCGTCGCCACCGTCTACATCTACATCATGGACCAGAACGACCACGCGCCACTCATCGTCAAACCTCCGGGTAACGGCACACGCTCCTTGGAGACCGTTCTAAAGAACGCAGAGCCCGGCGCACTGGTGACCAAAGTGGTGGCATATGACGCGGATGCCGGTCCAAACGCCTGGCTGGTGTACGTGCTGGAGACCGCCACTGACCTGGACTTGTTCAAGGTGCACGAACACACGGGTGAGATCAGGACCACTCGCAGGATCCTGGAAGACAACTCCACCTCCTTTGCGCTCACGGTTTTGGTGAAGGACCACGGGCAGCCTGCGCTCTCCTCCACTGCTACCATCAACGTGGCTGTCATTGAGGTGACCACCAAGGTGGTCCTTGACCCCAAGAAGATCATCCGACCCCACAGCACACTGCTTTTCTCAAATGTGACCCTCTACTTGATTGTTGCTCTGAGCGCCACCACCTTTGTTTTCTTGGTCACCGTGGTGGTGCTGGCAATCGTCCGCTGCCACGCCTACTGCTCCCAACCTGGCTCCTGTTCCCCTTGCTGCGGGTCACAGAAGCCCCCTCCGGATGGTGGGAACAGTAGCGTGAGCGCTGGTGGCCCCCCTGGCGGTGGCGGAGCCGCGGGGCAACCAAATAACAACGTGGTACTGCGGAGGGACCTTAAAGTCGAGCCCCACTACATCGAAGTACGTGGAAACGGCTCGCTAACAAAGACTTACTGCTACAAGACCTGCTTGACAGCCACCTCCGGCAGTGACACCTTCATGTTCTACAATACAGGACGACCTATCAGTGGCACCTGGGGCAGCGGTGCTGACCGCTTCTTCACAAGTGGAAGTGGATTTGTACGCAGACTGAGCATGCCGGATGCCTCGCTGCAAATCTGCCCAGAGGTATGTTCTAACACGTCAAGTATTTTTGCTTGCATGACTGGAATATATGATGGGGCTCTTAAGTTGAGCGTGTGCTTAATTGGCAGTGTGTGCATGCTAGAGATATTAAAACAGCTATAAAGAGGCACCTAATTAATGCACTTGATGGGACACACCTATTAAAACACCTCAAAAAGCTCCAATCAGGTTTTAGGGTTTTCTATCCGGCCCATTCATGGTAACATGTAAAACTCTATTTTGGGAACTTCCCTCCTGGGTGCACTGGTTTCACATAGCAACATCGAAAGGAAGGCTACACGTCGGGTCAAAAACAAAAACACATCAGCAGTGGCGGCAGCTCCAATGTGTAGCGTTACTTTTGGCTAGCGGGCTGAGCGAGTGTGAGGTGAAGCCAGTCGTTAACTGGCTAGTAGCTA
This sequence comes from Oostethus manadensis, assembly GCA_024372805.1. Classification (NCBI taxonomy): domain Eukaryota; kingdom Metazoa; phylum Chordata; class Actinopteri; order Syngnathiformes; family Syngnathidae; genus Oostethus; species Oostethus manadensis. The sequence goes on from QODF01000057.1 coordinate 1,160,651, forward strand.
GCCGGCGTGTTGTGGCGAGGTGTCACTACGCTAGTAACGTAGTTCTTGGGCGTGACAATGTTAATAGCAATAATAATAACAATGTGGCTTGGTTAATATGCAGGTCACATGATGTAGATGGAGCCTTGTTGGCGTTTCTTGGAGTTTTGCACTTGTCCCTTAAGACCTAACGAAAGCTAAAACGTTTATTACTGCCAAAGCTGGGTACAACGTTCCCGTTTGAGACACTTGAATATTGCTCGCCTCTGGCACGGACGCCAACAACTGAATCAGTGTTGGGCTTCATTCTCTTTCTCATCCCGTGCAGTTGCTCAGCCTCGCCCAGCTCTGCACTCACAGCGCGTTAGCGTCAGCCCTGATGCTTTTGCACACCCCTGTGTGATTTTCTGATGATTCAGAGATTTGTGTCTCCATTTGAGGTTGTCATCACATCCACGCTCAGAGGGAGTGGGTCACGTCGTCTTCACCTCTTTTGCTCAATCGCTGAGCAAGTGGGCTTGAACTAAGTGGTGCGTCTGAATGAGACCGGGGGTCTTACAGTCGGACCTTACAGTTGATTGACTCCTTAGGAGCTACTATAAGAGTAGTCGTCGAGGAAAATTAAGATCAGGCGTTCTCATTTTGCTAACTGGCTACACATTGAGTTGATCTGAAGCTTGTTGTTTTGATTTATGGAGTAATCCAGAGGAGTCCAAAGTGCAGCCCGCGGCTGTTTTTTTTTGTTTTTTAATTGGCCAGCGACACACTCTAAAAATGTCATTTAACAAGAAAACGAATTTGGTTCGGGGGAAAAAAACAAACAACAGCAGCAGAAATGAACAAACCCTAAAAAAATTTAAGAGAATAAAGTAAAAATATTGAGAGAAAGAAGCAAGAATACATTTTTGGGGAATAAAATAAATATTATGAGGAAAAATAACGTCATTTTAGTAGCATAGAGTTGAAATATTAAATTTAAAAAAAACAATTTAAGTTCTAATATTTATAAAAACAAAACAAAATAAAGTTGTCATTTTTGGAAAATTAGGATGGGGGAAAATATAATATTATGAGAATAAAGTGAAAATATTACGGAATAAAGCCATAATTACAAAAATAATATTTACAATTGAATTTACAAATATCTGGGGAAAAACATACAGGAATAAAAAAAAAACTGCTGTAGTTTTACAATCATAAAGTCAAAATATAAAGAGAAAGAAGTAGTATTCTAACAAGAAAAAAGTTGCAATTGTATGGGAATTGTCATTATAATAATTGTTGTTAAAATATAATTATTTTTTTCAAGTGGTAATATCGAGTGAAATTTAAAAAAAAATAAAGTTTGTAATTTTTGGAAATGTAGGTTGGGGAAAAATATAAAATATAAATATTATGGTAATAAAGTCATAATATTATCAGAAGAAAATATAAGATTATTTAAGACGAAAAAATATATTTGGAAAAGTAAAAAAAACATAAAAAAAGCAATGTTGATACCGATAATCGGCTTTTTCGCCCAGTAAGTGACAAAGCTGAAGTATACATATTGTTTATAACTGACATATAACTGGGTAGCATATCTACGTGTCTTACCTTATATAGAGAGATTCAGTATTGATGGTTTCCACCAAGCTGTTCCACGTTGAGGAAATGGTTCCCAGAGTCGAGTGTAGCGAAATAAATGTGATTAACCTCCCGCCTCTGTTCCTCAGCCCCGCAAATTAGGTTTTCTCTACCAACTGAAAATACTCCCCTCTGAATTCCAGTGACGGAACATCATGTGGCGCCTTTATCTGGGAGACTTGCTACCTTCTTCAGGTCTAAATCACTTTTTGTTCATTAGCTCCTCCTTTATTTCAACAACAACTCAAAAGAACCAATCATTCAGGACACGGCGGCTATCTAGTCAGACAAAATATCAAAATATTTCAAAATATTCTCACATTTAGTGCGATTTTATATTTTCTGTTTCCCATTGATTTGTTCCGTTGCTTTATTTCCAACTACTACTAACCCCATTCTGCTGGTTCAAACACAAGTGACATGGCTCAGTTCCCATCCCGGGGGGCTGCTGGTTCAATTCCCGTGTAGGCTTTAATCATGTAGTACAAAACGGTATGATGTCAGACAGAGGTCCTGTATGAACTTTTTATACCAAATTCACTCCTGAAATGCCCGTTTTCACAGCATTTCAGTGCAGCTTCAGCTCGGCGTATGAACGATTATTTCCTGATTAAACCAAAAATGTGCCCATAGCTGAAGCCTTAAGAAGATGGACATGGCTCAGGTGGTAGAGCGATTGGTTCCACTCCAGAGGGTGCTAGTTCAACTTCTGTGTAGGTGTAGTCTTTCCACAGCATTTCAGTCTACCTTTGGTTCTACAACTTCAATTGTCAGTGGATTTCAGTTTTTCTACAGCAGTCATACGCAATGTCTGCGGATATTTTATCATCTAGTTGTTTTTAGTCTCGTCTGTGCTTTTTATTGGAGTGTTCTTTTTTTTTCAAGTGCAATGTTTTCTTTTTTTGTTTGTCGAATTGACTACGTCGATTGTTTCTATTACTTTATGCAAAACCTCGTGACATTCCAATTGCAATGTCAGATACGCTTGAGAAATTAGTTTATAGCAAAAAGTTAAATCAAAAAGTTTGTCGATTTTGATATTATGCGCTCATATTACGCTATTACATCATACATTATCATCACGTTCATGAGAAAAAGTTTGTTGACGGTAATATTGTTTATCGGCAACAATTTGTAGGACACTTATCCTCCGATAAGTAAATATTTCCAATAAGCCGGCATCCGTGACGGGTCCACCCAACATAAGACCAGCTGATTCAGTCAAGGATGTTCAGTTACTCACATGGAAAATAATTATGAAAGGGCCAAACAGACGTAATGAGCATGAATGAGGAAGGGCGTTAAAGCATTCTTCACTGAACTTAAAGGCGCAGCATCCCGACTACACGGGCGTGACGGGGATAAAATAATGGTTGCAGTCGCGTCACTGATCCTCCTCCCTCCAGACGAGAGGCATCCGGTGTGGTTGCCGTGGCAATGGAGGCTCTTGCTTATTGGTTTTATGGGCTGTAATTTACCTCAAGTCTTTGGGGAGTACCGCAAGGCTGTCACATCCCCGCCTCTCAGGGAAGGATGACACAACCCTCCCCTCCGATGGCGTGGAGTCAAGCAGGAAGCTTATTTGGGACTGCTTGAAAATCAATATACTGTATGTCTGTGTGGGATCAGAGCTGGGGTGCGTATCATGATTCATTGATGAGACTGCATGAGATTGAACCAAAGTCCCTCTCTCTCTCTCCCTCTCTCTCTCTCTCTGATCTGCTTTTCCTGCTCACCTCTCTTGCACGCTCAGCCAAAAGCCCCAAATGCTGACTGGCGATATTCTGCATCATTGAGGGCGGGAGTGCAGAGGTAAGTTGTGCAACTTTGGATCATGTTATACAAGCTGCAGCTTTTCACCCTTATTCTCAACCAAAAGCTCAGATGATACCACTTCCACACACCCCCAGAGCTTGAAATATAATACTGTATATTAGCATCTGCCACTGTCAGGATGACATATTTGACCCCCAGGTTCTCTTTAGGGCGTTTCTCAGTGAATGGTTAGCAGTGTAACACTATATAGGCCACTTACATTCTAAGCACCCCCCCCCCCCACACACACACACACACACACACACACAACCGCCCACTCCCCCACCCCGCCCCAGCAGTCCCAGTCTTTAAGCAGGAAGCGTGAAGGACAAATGAGTTATGACCTTTCTCAGATGATCTGATGTACGCACGCATCAGTGTCTGCGCGTACAACTGCCCCGCACGCACTCTCTGTGTATTTATACACGTTTTGTCTGGAGGTGTGAACTTGCTAACACAGACAGCAGAGGACATTTTGGACTCGGGTTATATTTGCTAATGCACTTTGTGAGCAAAAGTATTGGGCTTGCAGACGGATAGAGATTAGTTTTCTTAGGCTTGTTGTCTTGATTAATTTGGCAATCTGGGGGCCATTTACACATTTTGTTTTACCCATGGCACAAGTTAAAAATATAATTAAACAGGGAAATGAAAAAAAAAACAAAGTTGGGATTTGTGGAAAATTAGGTTGCGGTAAACGTTACAAGAATAAAGGAATAAAATATAAATATTAAAGAAAAATTGTATATAGTGTTATAATATTAAATATTAATTATGATAATAATTATATTATTACTAATAGTAATTAGTAATATTATTATTAAATATATTAGTAATTATAATATTAAGAAAAAGTTATTCTAATATGAAAAAGTAAATAAAAAATAAAAATAAAGGGTGGCAAGAAGCACATTTCCTATCTTGCAGACATTCGTCATTTGACTTTCACAACACAGAGAACACACTTCCGCCTTCAGTATAAGAGTGCAGTTTGCCCAAGTGTGTAAACAAAATAAGCGTGTCATAAAAAATATCTTCCATATGCAGTTGGAATTGCATTAATGACTACATTTTCCTTAATCCCAAGCACAGTTTGTTGCAGATTTTGTAGCAATGAGTGCAGAGGCTAACATCTCATTAGAAAAGTTAGCCAAGCGACATCCATTTCTCAAGGACTGGGCTAAATTCTCCATTGATGTGTTGCATCAATAAATGGAATAATGGTTTCATTTAATAAATGGGCATTTTTTCAATAACCTAAAAGCTAACTTTCTACACTGGTAAAAAAAATAATTGTGAAACAGAAACAGAATTTGGGGGTGGGAAAATCATAGGGCCCTGTAATAGAAGTGTAAAGGTGACTATAGGGGTGTTATTTCATGTTGAGGGAGCTCTAATAATGTTAAAATCGGTATTTTGAAAGTCATGATCTACGCTTTAACTATGAAAACGTTGCATTTGTTAACACTGAATCTTATATCATGGAAATTCTGTATTGTGTTTGGGTCCGGAACCAATAAACCGCTGTAAATTCGGGCCGGCTGTAGTTGATTGTATAAGGTGTATCCAAAAAAAACATTCATAGTTACGCAGAAAGTATAACACTGAAACATAACAATTCAATTAGGAGGTTGATAACGGCTTCTGGTTTATGGAAGGTTTTCCAACAATAACAAAGAATTTGGGTTATATGAGGTCTGCGCTTCGGCGTATTCCCGAATCCAATTATCTTTGTCTGATAATGAAGGATATTTAATGGAAACATTCTCATTAGCAACTAACCAACGGGTTGTTGAATAAAAAGGGAGTTGTTTCATCCTCGTCTGGCCCTTGAGTTTGTAATGATCAGGGTACAAAAAAATGGCGTGTTAACGTATGGAATTAAATGCTCTGCGAATGTGAGGCGAGGACAGCCGGAACTTTGCAAGCTAATGAGGTCTTTTCCCCCACATGCGTCCGCTTTGTAGCGAAATGTTCATAATTTCATACTAACAATGCTGACTGCTCGTTTGTGCGCTCTTCTGCTCCGCCTATGCAGGCTTTAATTGGAAATTAGTGTTAATTTCTATGGTGTGGAAGTATCCTAATGTGCATCATGTCATCAAGAGGCTGCAACATGATGCGGATTAACATAAATCATCACCGCAATTTGCCGCCGCCATCTCGCAAATGTCAGAGCCTGTAATGTCCATGGACAGAGGAGACGCTCTCGTTAACACTTAACCCCAAACACAGGCGTTTGGTAATCTTCGACTCCTCGCACACTTTGCATGCTGCAGTCAGTTCGCTGACCCACATTCCCTGAGTCGTCAGTGCAGAAAAAAACCCGTCACCAGTCCCGTCCTGCCATCTTCTGACACATTAAAGTAGCATTTTTGCAAGTAAAAGCAGAACATTCACACTCCTTAGAGTCAACATAGCCATTTTGTATTCATGACACATCCCCGCCCAACATAACAAGTGTTGCACTTAAAAGATTCTGGATGTACTGCATTGCAGAGGGCCCTGCCAGAGGACATCCACTTTTATGCTTACGTCGCTAATTATGGTCATACGGAAGGGAAAACATATATTGCAGTTTTTCATACGCTAATTAATAAATAAATGATGGTGTTTGATGGTAGACTACAGTCTATTATTAGTCAAAACATATTGAAATACAAGTGATATGTAGTATTCTGGTCACTAGGTGGCAGTAATGACACAAAATATCTAGACCTTATCTTACATTACATTACCTTAACACTGCGTGGAGTCAAAAAAACATAGTCCTCTCATCCTGTGTGGAAGTGGTACGTTTTGGGCTTCTTAGGTTCAGAAGAAATACATTTGAAGGTAACTGGTTAGTTCTCTGTGTGGAGTTTGCATGTTCTCCCCATGCGTACGTGGGTTGTCTCCGGGTACTCCGGTTTCCTCCCACATTCCAAAAACATGCATGTTTTTGGGTCAAGGATGGTCCATAAATTGTCCATAGGTATGAATGTGAGCGTGAATGGTTGTTTGTCTGCCCTGCGATTGGATGGCAACCAGTCCAGGGTGTACCCCGCCTCTCGCTCAAAGTCAGCTGGGATAGGCTCCAGCATCGCCGCGACCCTAATGAGGATAAGCGGCCTAGACAATGGATGGATGGATGCTATCTGGTTAGTTTGTGAGCTTGCTAGCTAGAGGCCATCCATTTTAGAAAGTCAAAATCAGGTTTTCCATGTTCAAACTATGAAAATACTCCATTTATTATCATTGAATCCTATTTTGCGGTGGGGTCTGGGACCAATGCACCGTTATAAATGAGATGCAATCTACATTTCATTTCATTTTCTGTACCGCTTATCCTCATTAGGGTCACGGGGATGCTGGAGGCTATCCCAGCTGGCTTTGGGCGAGAGGCGGGGTACACCCTGGACTGGTCGCCAGTCAATTACAGGGCACATATAGACAAACAAGCATTCACACTCACATTCACACCGATGGACAATTTAGAGTCGCCAATTAACCTAACATGCATGTTTTTGGAATGTGGGAGGAAACCGGAGTACCCGGAGAAAACCCACACACGCACGGGGAGAACATGCAAACTCCTCACAGAGATGCCCAACGGAGATTTGAACCCAGGTCTTCCAGATCTCCTGACTGTGTGGCCAATGTGCTAACCACTCAGCCACCGTGCGGCCCTGCAATCCTGGAGCCTTTCCGTTACAGATTGGGTTTGCCTGTGTAAACTGCATTTAGAGGTGATAACAACATGAAAAACAGATGCCCGAGCCACCTCTCGATGTGGAAAAGCAGTGGTTCTACTCCAAGTTTTTCCCAGATGACAGTGCTTACACCTGAGGGGCTTCAAACAAAAGGTGGATCCTGACCCAACCCATCAGAGGACCTTATTGATAAAGACATGCAAAAGGTGCAAGCTAATGGTTGTGTAGACGTGGTATCTTCCTTTTGACAACGCTTAAAGCGATTTCCCTGGCAAAAACTACTAATGTACCTAAAAGCTTACATGGAGATGGTAATGCACCTGAAAGCATTCAGGTGTTCACTGGGGCATTAACGGAACGATACTCGGTGAGAGCCCACTTAAAGAAAAGGAAGAAAAACACGAGCATGCAAAGACGACCCCAGGCTGAGGCATCGCTCGTATGTCATTCCTTCCTGTCCCAGGGCGTCCCAGCAGCTTGCACGTGTGACACCATAGGAAGGCGTTTGGCCTTTTCAGGTTGTCAGAGCATAATATTCTCCAGTCACGCTAATTATGGCAACGAGAAATATTCACATATACAGTAAATTGTTCTGTTCTGGTTAATGAGAGCGACCAGCAAAAGACATTTTCATGTTGTTTTCACTTCTAAATGCAATCCTCCCCAATCCAAAAGTGACATGTGAATAGATCATTTAACAGGACACACGTTTCAATATTTGTATTTATTATCTTCATAAAAGCAGAAACTCTTGCATTTTACATCTCAGCGCAGTAAAAAAAAAATTTATTTGGCTGTTTCTCACTTGATGTTTTTTTTTTTTTTGCTTTTCAGTTCGGTCCACATGGAGGAGGCGTCTGTGATGCAGGGCGCCCAAGGCATGCTGGTCCAGAATTGGCCCACCGTGTCCAGTGCTGCGGGTGAGTGAAAATATAAAATCAAGTTACCTTCATGCACATACTGCAACATATTGGATTTATTCCAAGATCAAATAAAGTATCTATCCATCTATCTATCTTTCTATCTGAAGAAGTACAGACGGATTTGGTTTAGCGTACGCCCCGGTTAGCAAGTTTTTTGGTTAACATCAATATGTACACCTAAATTTTGCCTCGGTTTGGGTAACGTTTTTTAACCATCCATCCATCCATTTTCCTCCGCATGCTCCCCCCGCTCGGGACGCGGGGGCAACAGCTTCAGTAGGGAAGTCCAGACTTCCCAGTCCCCAGCGACCTCTTCCAGCTCCACCGGGAGGACACCAAGGCGTTTCCAGGCCAGCTGTGAGACATAGTCCCTCCAGCGTGTCCTAGGTCTTCCCGGGGGCCTTCTCCCGACCGGGCATGCCCGAAACACCTCACCAGGGAGGCGCCCGGGAGGCATCCGGACTAGATGCCCGAGCCACCTCAACTGGCTCCTCTCGATGTGAAGGAGCAGCGGCTCTACTCTGAGCTCCTCCCGGATGGCCGAGCTCCTCACCCTATCTCTTAGGGTGAGTCCAGCCACCCTACGAAGGAAACTCATTTCCGCCGCTTGTATCCGCGATCTCATTCTTTCGGTCATGACCCATAACTCATGACCATAGGTGAGGGTGGGAACGTAGATCGATCGGTAAACAGAGAGCTTTGCCTTCCGGCTCAGCTCTCTCTTCACCACGACGGTCCGGTACAGCGACCGCATTACTGCAGATGCTGCACCGATCCGTCTGTCGATCTCACGCTCCAACCTTCCCTCACTCGTGAACAAGAACCCGAGATACTTGAACTCCTCCACCTGAGGCAAGACCTCACTCCCAACCCGGAGGGTACAGTCCACCCGTTTCCGACTGAGAACCATGGCCTCGGATTTGGAGGTGCTGAGTCTCATCCCAGAAGCTTCACACTCAGCTGCAAACCGCTCCAGTAAACGCTGAAGGTCACAGCCTGATGAGGCCATAAGGACCACATCGTCTGCAAATAGCAGAGACGAGATCCTAAGGACAACAAGCCGGACTCCCACAACACCTTGACTGCGCCTAGAAATTCTGTCCATGAAGATTATGAACAGAATCTGTGACAAAGGGCAGCCTTGGCGGAGGCCAATGTTCACCGGAAACAAGCTCGACTTACTGCTGGCAATGCGAACCAGGCTCCTGCTTTGATTGTACAAGGACCAAATGGGAAGTAGTAGCGGGCCACCTGCTAGACGTTCCCAGCACACCCTCACTACGCGTTTGGGTCTGCCAGGTCTGTCCGGCATCTTTCCCCAGTCAGGACCCTTTCCCCAGCCCTAAGGCGTAGGGAAATAACCCTCTTGTTTACTGGGGATGACTCCAACACAGAGGCACCAAGCCGGGGGGCTAACAATAAGCCTACACCAGCTCGCCGCCTCTCCTCTGCAGCAATTTCAGAGAAGAACAAGGTCCAGCCCCTCTCAAGGAATTTGGTTCCAGAGCCCAAACTGTGGGTTGAGGTGAGTCCGCATATATCTAGTCGGTATCTCACCGACTCTTCCACAAGCTCGGGCTCCTTTCCCACCCGTTAAGTGACATTCCATGTCCCAAGAACCAGATTTGGCCGCCGAAGACCAGGTCGCCCGGACACCCGCCCTCGACCACTGCCCAAATCACAAAGCACCGGACCCTTATGCTTGCCCCTGCAGGTGGTGGGTTAGCTGGGTGGAGTTCCCGTGTGGCTTCTTCGGGCTAGGCCTGGCCAGGCCCCACGGGTGAAGACCTGGCCACCAGGCGATCGCCTGCGAGCCCCTCCCCCAGGCCTGGCTTCAGGGTGAGGCCCCGGTATTCCACGTCCGGGCGAGGTGCGGTCACTCCTCATGTTGTTCATCATAGGGGTCTTCTGAAACATTTTTTTTTTAGCATACAATTTGACAAGAGTCATGTCGTGTTATTAGTACACTACATAAGTCCAACTATGTTCTTGATGTATTTTTGTCACAAAACAGCCGATTAGCTTGCTAATATAGTGGAACCTTAGTTAGCATACGCCCCGGTTAACATATTTCTGGTTAACGTTGTAAATTTACGGCAGAATTTCGCCTCGTTTTGAGTACATTTTCCTAATAACATACAATATGATGCACATCATGTCGGGTTTTTAATACACTGCATGAGTCCAACTGTGTTCTTAATGTGTTTTTATCATAATACGTGATTAAAAAAAACGTTAGCTTGCCAAACTTTTGCCTCGGTTTGCATACATTTTCTGGTGAGCATACAATACATCTTGTCGTGTTATTCGTACACCGCATGAGTCCAACATCTTCTTTTATTTGTTTAACTCATAGCAAAACCAGAAGGTGCTGTCTTTGTCAACAATCACATTTTCAACGAAAGTCATTCCTCAATTATTCCTGTTTTGTGCATGTGGAACTATAATTGTAAAGCTATAATCTTTTGTGTTTTGTGTTCATTTCAACTTCATTTCTTAGGGGAAAAAATTGAGTCAAGATTCTACTATACTAACAAAAAAAATGTTGAAAAAAATGTTTTTTATGTCTCGAAAATAGTGCAAATTTTGAAAAATTGCATTGCATTTGGCAGTCAACTGCAATCCCGAGATGAGCACTGAAACACAAATTTGCAGACCGAAACAGATGTTTTTGTTCATTTAAAGAAAAACAATCCCAAACGGGCAATGGCTTAGTGGTAAGGTTGAACATCTGCAGCAACACACGCAAGGTACTGCAAACGGTGCCGACCCCAAACGTCACCCCCGCCTCGTTATTTACACACTCTAGCTCGGTGTTAATGGCTGAGAAATAGCTAGTGTTGGTTCAACAGAAGATTTTGGTGCACTGCTGACCGATTTCCTGCATGACACGAGGAGGGGTGAGACGTTTCAACCCAGTCACTCGGTGAAGTACACTCCTGACCAAATTTTGAAGACCAGTTGGCAAGAATGTACGTTTTGAATTGTTGGATCGTACGAATGGTCTAAATTGAGCTTCAAATTGCAAAGCTGATCAAAATTTTAAGAGCGTTTTGGTCATAAATGTGGACTGAATGTGGTTTAGTGTCCGGTATTTACACTGTCACGATCTCTTGATGGCAAAGGCAAAAAAAAAAGATTTCTCTCTTTGTTGAGCTGCATTAGCGAGGCCTCTCGCAGACTCAGCGCCATTTCTGCTGAGGTTGGGGGCAGGAAGACGCACATTTTGAACTTCTTCTCACTTCCTGAGGCTCGTGGAACAAAAAAGTCAAGCGGGAAACCCGAAAAAATGCTGGTGGATCCCAAAATGAAGGTTGATAGTGGTGCCGGGTGCAGGATTTTAAATAGGAAACGTCTCGTCTCCTTCAATGCCGCAAAATTGGGCCAATTTGCAGTAGAGCAGCAGACATGGGACATTGAAAGGTGTAAGAAAGTTGTATTATTCGTCCCTGATGGTTTCCAACATTACTGGCATGACAGGGAGATCTCACCTGAGATGTTTTCCATCATGACCTTCAAGTGGAACAATGGAGCTTCAGGTTGTGCAGGGGCGTCAAACAGCAGCTGGCTATGTGGAGATGTTTATTCATTTATTCTTTCAACTGCTCCTAATATTTTGATATGTGCTGCGGTGCGGCACTAAAGGCATATTTATTTGTATCTGTGCCAGTTGTTGGAGCAGATGGAAATCTGCCTCCTTGACCATGAACATCCTAAAATATTGTCTTCCAGAAGTGTGCATTTGTCTAACAGGAGTGCATCAGTGCGTGTTGGGTGTGTGGATTGTTGCAGAGGCATATACTGTACTGTAGCCAGCTCGGCTTTTGGGGAGGGAAGTCTGCAGTGGATTGTTATCCTGATGAATTCCTCTGCCTTGGTGATGATGAATTTTAATTGCCGTACCCTCCAAAGGATGTTTATGTAAGTGGCCCGAAAGAGGAAGAGCGAAGGTGACAGAAGCTATTATCAGTAATAAGAGACAGTGATGGGGGGAAAAAAAGCACACCACTGAACACTGGAAGTCATTTAGGAAGAAGAAGAGCAAAGTGGAGGTACAAAAGATGGGGGGGGGGGGGGGGGGGGGGGGGGTAGGAGTAGAAAGGTTAAGAGGATTGGCAAGTTTCTGCAGTGGTGTTGTTGCTAGGGAACACCATGTGACTTGTTGCCCGGCAACGCTGACTAACTGAGCGATTGCTGCAGCAGCCGCACCCTCCATCAGCAGGGAGCGGGCGAAGGCAGTTCCCATGGCAACCGCTCCTATCTTCAAATGGGAGAATTAGGGACGGAAAGGAGCAGGATGGAGCAGGTGACAAGGACAGGTGGAGAGAACGGACGCTTTGAGCTCCAAGCCATCAGAACTGGCGGGGGAGGAAAATGGCGTGGAATATCGGGTTAGGGTACGAGGCTTCAAACATCAGGCGTCATGGCAACCACCTCAAGCAGCCATACAGCCCGGCTTAGCTGCAGCGACTCCGTAATCCATTTTGGATGCATGTTTCCCGTGAAATATAGGCTAGTATGAGGCAGTTTCACGAGCCCATAAGCACACAGTATGTAGACCTGCACATGGATTCTGACATTCACTTGACATTGATAAGTGAATTTCCAAAAAAGTAGACTTTCCCGTTTATGAATGGAATATTTACCAATATAAACCGGTTTACCATCTTCTATTTACAGTTTTTACAGCCCTCTAAACATGAAACCGCATCCCTATAGTCACCTTTACACTGCTTTTACTCAATATAGTAGACATACTAAGAGAACATACAGACTCACACCTGTTAGCGTCGGTTCCTTTCGATTTTATTCTCTGTACAGTACTTCCTGCGGTGGCTATTGTCTCATCAACGTAATATTACTGACACTTAGTACCAGTCACATCACGTTGTCTTTGAAATGCGTCTTCTTAGTTTCTTATGCTAATATTTTTGTTTGTTTATTGGTATGTAGCCCTTTTAAGCTTGAAAACAGGCCACAAAAATATTAAATGTGCTTAAATATGCATATTATTTTACAATTATGTTTATTTAACATAAACCCAAAAACGTCAACAAATTAAAAAATAGAGAAAAAGGCATAATGTAACAAGAAAAAGCTGACATACCTCAGTGTAAAATCTCCCTTTCCCATAGAAGGCCTTCTTGACACACACACACTCACATAGCACAATCAAGAGTGGTGCAATTGTAACTTATGACTGATGGAAAAATACTGGAAGAAGAGGCAGAGACCCAATAGATGCCTTGTTGTCATACAGCTACAAAAAAGCTAAATAAAAGAAACATTAACTGAGGCGTACACCACCAAAGGTTCCACTATGTTGGTTTCTAAATGTATTTTTTTTTAATAATGTGCACAATTACGCAAATTATACTCAACTCCTCTTCTTCTTCTTTTCGGTTTATCCCTTCAGGAGTCGCCACAGCGAATCAATTGCCTCCATCTAACTCTGTCTTCTGTACCCTCTTCTCTTGCACCAACTACCTTCATGTCCTCTTTCACTACATCCATAAACCTCCTCTTTGGTCTTCCTCTAGGCCTCCTGCCTGGCAATTCAAAACTCAGCATCCTTCTACCAACATATTCACTATCTCTCCTCTGGGCATATCTGAACCATCTCAGTCTGGCATCTCTGACTTTATCTCCAAAACCTCTAACATGTGCTCATTCCTGATCCTGTCCATCCTGGTCACACCCAAAGAGAACCTCAGCATCTTCATCTCTGCTACTTCCAGCTCCGCCTCTTGTCTTTTCGTCAGCGGCACAGTCTCTAAACCAAACAACATCGCTGGTCTCACCACAATTACTGAACTAATCACCACAATTAGGTTGCAGTCCTGTGGGAATGTTTTTTTAAATTAATAATTGTATTAAGACTTTTGTCTGAAGTATGTTTAACTTGTAGTCTTCATGAAACCAGTCCCTGATCATTGACAGCAGCTAAATAAGACCGATTTCAAATGCCAGAGCCACAGATCCACAGATTTATAGCGGGATTAAATACATACCGTCAAATATCATAATCCTCAAAAACAGACCAGCGCTGCAGTATTACGGGATTTACTCGACTAATGGTGAGATAAAATCATCTAATCTGACACTGATGCATCATTAAACAAGCTCATTTACATGGCGTAATTAACTTGTGTGCAGACTTTAGAAAACATGTAAAAATACAAATATTTTCAAATTATTACAGTATACTCTTTTCCTGGTCCAAATCATAGTAGTCATGTAGCACATCTTACTTTGGATGATGCCAACCACAACTAGAATATGTGCTGTTTTGCCCCCGTCACCGAGTGTCACAAATATCAAGTCTAACAACATGTTTGCAAAAACCGTGACATTGTTAGGAGGATTTCTGTACCGATGTTTGGACTGCCGCGCTGTCTATTGTTGTGGCCGCTGGTACATGTCCATGCATGTAATTGACTTGATGAACTCGTTAAAAATGAGGGAGGGAGTGGGGGGGTTGCTTTGTACCAGACCGTGTGTGACAGTGTACGTGCGTCCCACAGGGACGGCAGTTGAAACCATTTCAGCATTCCAGTAATGTCATAAATAGCCTACAAAGACAAATCAAAAAGAATCTTTTGGCAAGGGTCTGTTTGATCTAAATAAAATCCCGCCTGAAAGTAGGTCAGCACAGAGAGAACTGGTGTGGGCCTGAGAGCACGGTGTCTGCAAAGCACCGCCCCCCCACCACCCCCATCTTCCTCACCGCCATGCCTCTCGCCGTCGACATCTCTCTGGATCTCATCTAACGTTCCCTTTACTATTTCATCTGTTGTTTTTCTACGACAACCTTTTCACCTTACCATCTTATGTTGTGGATCTCTCCCCTTCAGCAATTTCTTATCTGTTTTGCCAATTGGACTTTAGATGAGATCGCGCCGTTGGTCTGCTACCAAATTACAAGCAAACGATATCATGATTGAAATTTGGCTGCTCAAAAAACCCATTGCTCTAAACTCCCTTAGAATAGAATTCTGCTTAGAATCTAAGGGTTCTGTTCTATTTATCTGCCAGCAAAATACCAAAGCCTACATTTACGGCACCATTAAATGCGAGGTGTCCTTATTTTGTCACATGACTATACAGTATAACCGTGGTTGGGCACCATTCGCAGTTGCGGCACATTTTTTATGGGCCTGCGCATTGTAGAAATAAAATAACCCAAAAAACAGCAAAAATGAAAAAATACTGTAGAGCAAAAAGGCATAATTATGAGTATCGAAAATTTTATTTTTATAGGTACTACCGAGCACCGATTAACGCAGTGGTTCTTAGTTATTTTCTGTCATGCCGCCCCCCGCGAACAGAAATGCTACTGAGAAACTGATCGTATCTATTTATTGATCTGTACTGTACAGACCGAACTTGAAACGGAAACCAAAAAAATGCAACAAAATGGAGAGCTTTGAGCGCCAAATTGCATGTAGAGTACAAAAAACTTGTACATGTTGGCAGGTCTGCACTAACTTCAAAAGTACTCTCTGCTTCTCATGCCTTACATAAAAGCTCACAGCGCTTCCCCCCAGGGCAGTGGTTTTCAAATAGTGGGGCGGGCATTCCAGCAAAATACCGAATTCCAGAGCCCAAACTGTGGGTTGAGGTGAGACCGACTACATCTAGTCGGAATCTCTCCGCCTCTTCCACAAGCTCGGGCTCCTTTCCCACCAGAGAAGTGACATTCCATGTCCCAAGAACCAGATTTGGCCGCCGAAAACCGGGTCGCCCGCACACCCGCCCTCGACCACTGCCTAAATCACAAAGCACCGGACCCTTACGCTTGCCCCTGCAGGTGGTGAGTCTGCGGGGGGGGAGTTCCCGTGTGGCTTCTTCGGGCTAGGCCCGGCCAGGCCGCACGGGTGAAAACCTGGCCACCAGGCGCTCGCCTGCGAGCCCCTCCCCCAGGCCTGGCTCCAGGGTGAGGCCTCGGTATCCCACGTCCGGGCGAGGTGCGGTCACTCCTTTTGTTGTTTCTCATAGGGGTCTTCTGAATCAGTCTTAGTCTGGCCCGTCACCTAGAACCTGTTTGCCTTGAGAGACCCTACAAGGGGCATAAAGCCCCCGACAACATGGCTCCTAGGATCACTCGGGCACTCAAACCCTTCCACCGCGATAAGGTGGTGATTTACGGAGGGGCTGCCATTGTGTCACAACATTTCTGGCCCCTAAGGGGTAGAGGGTGACAGAAGAAAACTGAGAGCCACTGGCCCAGGGGGACCCACCCACTATTTGAGAAGCACTGGATTAACGTAAAATCAAACGGCTTTGGCACCAAAGCACCAATCTCCGTGGAGTGTCATGGTGCCATAACAACACCAACAAGGAGACAAATTAAAACTATAAGTCATGTTTTTTTAAGTATATGGATACAATAAGACCCACTTGTTTCTAAAATGTCATTGGTCTGGAAGAAGACACCTAATATGTGACGTCACGAAGCCGGGACGGATCCCAGTCTGTGGAAACAACCAAAGAGCCATAAACCAAACATGGTATCATTGAATTCCAAGGTACCCATCCCTAGGTGAGACTAATAATTAATAATAACACAAAAATTTGTCTTTAAATATATGTACAGTGAAACCTTAGTAGGACAAAATTTGATTGGCAAGTCTGTAAAACTTGAGTGAGATTGTGTCCGAGGCACCAAAACGCCACAACTTGGCAACTCATTGCCCATTGACCATTTGTCTACTGATTATTAGAACCCCAAATTTCATGTATGATTTGCCTGTGAATTTTTTCATTCATCCAGGTTATTGTATTCTCGGGGGCGGTGAGGCAGTTGCAGATGGACTGTTCCGATTGTCTTGGAAAACGACAAACAGCAACGGACTCATTCGTTGGATGAGAGGCAATGTCTTCTAAGACAAGCCAAACAATCCAGTTGCGATCGGGATCAATGCGGTTCTGTGAGGTCCCACTGTCTGTGGTAGCAACTGGTCATTGCCCATTTAGGTTCAGATCCGTGCTTCTGGATCTGTGAAAAAAAAAATGCACAGAGGAAAAATGGCGGGCCACATGGAAGGTTAGAGTTTTGCTGCACCAAATATGGCGACGAAAGATCTGCTAGTCACTTTGTTACCATCCAAATGCTTTTAAAGCTGATACTTTTTGGTCAATTATGAATATGGCTTTATGGAAGCAATGTGGTCATGACTGATTTGATGTGACATGAGACTTGTCTTTTCATTGATAGATGGGGAGGGCGGTGGCGAGCTATCACCCCCAGTAGGCGCCGGTGTCAACAGCAACAGCTGGCACTTCCGATACGGCGCCGGACAAAGCTACGGCCCGCCGCAGGCCCTCAAGCCCGGCGAGATTCCTCCCGAAGCCTTCATCATCCCCGGGTCCCCTGCCATCATTTCCATCCGCCATGACCCGGGCCCTGTTGACGATAAAGGTGACTTCATAAGCTTTGGCAAGAAGGACGAAGCCAAGAAGAAGAAAAAGAAGAAGAAGGATAAAAAGGAAAAGAAGGAGAAAGGAAAAGATGATGAAGAGTGAAAGAGGGCTGATTTGAAGCTAATATCAAGATGCCATCCTGATTACAGAGCCAGAAAATAAGCCAAATCGGTATCGTCTCTGCACCGTATGCATTAAATGCCATATTTACACTGTGCTCTTGCCAATCAGGCATTCGGCCCGGCCCGGCTCTCCGCGGCAAGCAAACCCGCAAAACAAATGCTTTTCTCTTTACGGCTCATTCCAACTTGAACCTTTACAAGTTAATTCCATTCAAATGTTTGAAACGCATTTTATGTGATGAGTATATAAGTAGTGAAATTCTTCACCCCGCCCAAGTTTGTACAATGAAAACTAAAACGCCTAAAAAAAAGGAGCAATTTGTATTTTTGCGCCTTGGTAATTAAGCACCCCCACTTCCAGCCAAACTGAGAAATGTAACTTTTTTGTTGTTTTCAAGAGTACGTAGGCTACAATTAAAATTTAGCAAATGTGGTCTTTTGTACAAAAAAAATCAAAAAACAATGCAAAAATAACAAGAAACAACTGGACCATGCAAATAGAACCTTAAGAGAATAAGGTGGCCGAGACAAGCAACACAAACTTTCAGCTCTCCTTTAGTGTAGCGGCACATTGCAGGGGGTAAGGATCTACACTGGCTTGCACCAACTATGCGAAGGTTTGTTCCCGGGTTCAATTAGTAGCGCCGAAGCTTGTTAGAAAACTACCAGATATGATTGTATACAGTACAGCCCAAAAGTTTGGACACACCTTCTTATTCAAAGTGTTTTCTTCACTTTTCATGACTATTTACACTGTAGATTCTCACTGAAGGCATGGAAACTATGAATGAACATTTGTAGAATTATGTACTTAACAAAAAAGTGTGAAATAACTCTACATATGTCCTATGTTGCCGCACGGTGGCTGAGTGGTTAGCACATTGGCCACACAGGCAGGAGATCTGGAAGACCTGGGTTCAAATCTCCGTCGGGCATCTCTGTGTGGAGTTTGCATGTTCTCCCCGTGCGTGTGTGGGTTTTCTCCGGGTACTCCGGTTTCCTCCCACATTCCAAAAACATGCATGTTAGGTTAATTGGCGACTCTAAATTGTCCATCGGTATGAATGTGAGGGTGACTGGTTGTTTGTCTATATGTGCCCTGCGATTGACTGGCGACCAGTCCAGGGTGTACCCCGCCTCTCGCCCAAAGCCAGCTGGGATAGGCTCCAGCATCCCCGTGACTCTAATGAGGATAAGCGGTACAGAAAATGAATGAATGAATGAATGTCCTATGTTTTAAAACCCCCAAAGTAGCCACCCTTTGCTTTTTTGATAGCTGCAAACCCTCGGTGTTGTCCCGATGAGCTTGATGAGGTAGTCACCTGAAATGCTTTTCACTTCACAGGTGTGCCTTGTCAGGGTTAACTAGTGGAATTTCTTGCCTTATTAATGGGGTTTGGACCGTCACTTGTGTTGTGCAGAAGTCAGGTTGATACACAGCCACAGCCCTATTGGACAACTGCTAGAATTCTTACCAAGGCAAGAACCAATCAGCTAAGTCAAAAGAAACCAGAGGCCATCGTTACTTTAAGAAATGCAGCTCAGTCAGTCCGAAAAATTCCAAAAACGTTGAATGTGTCTCTGAGTGAATGAGAAAGTGTGTCTAAATGTTTGGCATGTACTTTAGTTAGTAAAGGAAAACTGCACTTTTTTGGAATTATGCCCAAAAAACACATCTTTCATGTTTATGTGCGTTTTTGATAGCTGCCTGATTTATCCTAATTAAACATCCATTTTAGAGGCGCTAACACTAACAAATGACTTCTTCAACTGGCGTCTTTTCCATTTGATTTTGAGTAGGTGGAAAAAGTTTCTACCACTGCAATTCCTAATTTTTTGTGATACAGTCTCTTGGAGCAGTGTCCTCCTCGCTAGACACACAAAGCTTTTCCATCGATGGTAGCACTGGGTTCCACTCAGTGCAGGAGAAACACTTGACTTCTTGAGCATGGCTATGCCAAGTCTTGCCGGTCCCGACTCTGTAACCCTCTCGTCTTGCCCTCTAAACTCTCAGAAAAACTCTCCAAAAAGCTCAAAAATTGTATTTACTGCAACTGCAGGCATGAAAAGAGGGTGAAACGTCAGTGCAGACGGGAGACGAGAGTGTACTGAGTTTGCTGTACTGAGTGGCACACAGTGTTACCATTATAGCAAGGCTTTGTGTAACTGGGTGAGAAGGACACTGCTCCAAGAGACTCTTTCACAACAGAGAATTGATAGCAAAATCAAACCCTGCAGTGATAGAAACTCGTTTCCACTTACCCAAAATCAACTGGCCACAGGCCAGCTGGACCAGGTGAACCAACGGTCCATCGTGTCGATCTAGCTGTGTCACTAATTTATTGGTGTTGGCTCCTACAAAATAAAGCCTTGTTGTTTTTTTTTAGATGTTTTTACAGGATAGCTAGAACGCACAAAAAACAAAAAGACGTGTGTACTTGTATCACATAAGGATTGTGGATGACTACAAATTTGAAGGAAAAAAAAGGCGCAGTTTTTCTTTAAGGGACATTCCATGGCTGCAGCTAGGGTTAGCATGAAGATTATAAGTAAATATGAAATATGTTTACTAATTACAGTAAGGACATTGTTGATGATAGGATTAGACCATGAGGTTTTTGTATTTTTCTAATTCCATCCTCCGGTTGTCCATTTTCAAGTACACTGTTGTACGTGGACAATCTTCCATTGAGCTCAAGTTCAACCCATCAAAATCAAGGTAGATGTATGGAACCTCTAAAAAGAAAACACACGCCCAGTCTTTGAGGAACAAAACTGGAAGAGAACTTCATGTTACGAAAACAGACACACAAAACAATTACTAGTCATTTGTAAAAATGGTTGAGAAACATTGGAAAAATCTACTATAGTCCTTTAGAGTTATAATGTAAATGGTATTAAAAATTGAATATTAGTGAGTATAATTGTGTGACTTGGTATCATTTGCACCGGCTTTGTTGTTCGCTTAGCTATTTTCTTGTTGCCGCTTGTACTCTAGTGATGCAGTATAACTTGGGAACATTCAGTATGTGCAGCTGATGCAACGGCCACCGGACCATTTGCCGCTTTTCTGGGAAGACAGCACACTACTCCCACTCCCGGGGCGCCCAGTCCAGCTGTGCAACAGCACCCCCCCCCCCCCAATCTGAGATGCACATTACTAGAAACAAACACCAACTCTGCGACTTGAACAAACACGGTGGGGCACTATTTCCCCTCGTACGCGCTCCGATGGACTGATGGACAATGGCATTCCTGCTGATGAGAGCGCATTACACGGGGACGTTGCTTGTTCAAGCCTGATCCCTCTACTTTTGTCTTTGAATGTTTAGGTAAATGTTCTTCAAGCCCATGGCCAACGCCTCAACTGCTTGTAGGACGTGCGTGGCCGCTGCGTGTCCGCCCTCTCCACTTCCCGTACACCCAAAGTCAACCGTCAGGAATACCATCTGTACTTGAAAGTCACTCCCTTACATGGACTGTCACTGTCCTGTCTTTGCGTTTTCTCAAACAGACACACTCATCCAAGATACGCATCTTTGCGATAGTTTGGTGCATAACAGTATTAGGAGCTTCATGTGGCTGTTCGGCCAGTCTGAGGCTTATCGTTTGATGCGCTTGATTGCAGGAAAAATGATAATCCATCAGCTCATCCATCTTTTTCCACTAATCCGAGGTGTCCGGGAGACATCCTGACCAGATGCTCAAACCTCCTCATTAGCTTCCTCTATCGGATGAAATACAGACGTTTACCGATGTTTTGCAGCTTTCCGCTTTATGATGGAAGGCATTCATTGTTTGCACCAAAGATGGTTGCAGATGGTGCAATCGTCAGCGAGGGCAAAACATAGACGAGTAAATCTACCGTAAGTCTACATTTGCGTCATTGTTACAAATAAGCAGGTTTTTTATTGTGAGAAGATCAGAGGATGAGTCCGCCGGGTTTGTGAAAGTAACATGTAGTAGTAGTAGTAGTAGTAATCATGTGGAAGTACTTTGAATTTCAAGGGGTGCAACTAGCAGAGCTGCATTCAATTCCCCAAATTTAATCTAGCCAGGCCGCAGCCAAAAAGGCTGCCATGCCAGAGCAGAAAGACAAACATCCAAAAGAGAGTGAAAGGTACTGGAAAGGTAGTTACATTTATTCTTTTGGACAACCAATCCATTTTTAAGAATCTTTGAGAATGTATGGATCCACACTATGTTCTGCCATCACGACATGGCATTTTTGATACACAACAGAATTAGCTAATTCTAAATTTAACGATGTAAGCTTTGTAAACATTGTGTTTTGATTAGTAATGTAACCATATACAAATTTTTTTTGACCAAAATTACCCCGAACTAGAGCTGTCCTATCTAGTCTGACTGGTGTGTGTCCCACCAAGTCCTTGAGCACAAGCTAGACTTGAGCTGTCCTATCTAGTCTGACTGGTGTGTGTCCCACCAAGTCCTTGAGCACGAACTAGTCTTTGAGCATGAACTGATGCGATAGGGACCTGCATAGCCCCAGAGAGAGAATAGGCAGCATAGAAAATGAATGGATGGATGGATACTAACTGCGGGAGATTGATACCGGTAACTGTTACATTCCTGCTTTAGATACTTGCTAAAACATTTTCAGTTCCAAAAACTAAAATAAAATTGTCAAAATATGGCACCAAGATCGGACAAACATGCTGATTGGGTCATGCCCAATTTTTTAATTAATAAGCAGTCCATGAAGATCTTAGTCTTAGTGGATTGTTGCTAACGTTATTTTCCCCAAATAATTGAAAAATCATGTTTGAGTGTTCAGGCATTGTACTGGAAGTTTCTCATCTCATGTTTTTTAGAACCATCCTTTTTCCAGTCTCAGTCTGTGCTCGAACCCAGCCATGCTCCTTGACCCTGCCCGTCCGTCCGTCGTGTGTACTCCCGTGCTGTCAGATCACCAAGTGGCTGTTTGCATGTTACAAAGCAAAGGAAACAGATATTATATAAATACTATATATACCTAAATATGTTTTATTTCACCGGTAAATGTGTACTGATACCACACATTCATCTGCACTGAAACTCCAACAGTACCGCAATTTGTGGCAAAACCTAAAAGTATCTCATTTTTTTATACTGCTGTAAAATGCGATCTTCTATATACGCTTTTTTGTTACGCTATGAAATGCCTTGTTTGTTAGTTTGTTTTTACACATTGGATTTTCTTCTATAAGAAACGTATCTTAACACCCTTAAACTGGTGTTGAGCTTTGAAATGATCAAACCAACGCTATTGTGAACTCATGTACACCCCCCATATCTATTCCTTGCTTACTAGAGACAAAAAGGTAAAAAGTTGACCAAAAAAAACTTCAAAATGGATAAAAAGTAAAAAAAAAAAACGTTGATGTATTCGCTGCTTGTGTATAGTGAATGTTTGTCGGTCACTGGGTGTGGCAGTGGGCGGCGCACGCTAGTCCACTGTGACAGTGCAGACTTCTTTTGTACACCTGCTCATTGTTGAGGTGGTTCTAGTGCTTCTGAAGAGTCCATCAACCTGGTAATGTGTTTTGTTAATAAGTCACCAATAAAGTTTTTTTCTTAAATATCTCAAACTTTTGTAGGGACTTTTTAATTCCTTGGTGTCGACTCAGATATCCTGGACCGGGTTACTTTTAGATGTGATTATTCAACCTTTAGTTTCAGTTTTTCTCACAG
Source organism: Oostethus manadensis (assembly GCA_024372805.1). NCBI lineage: Eukaryota > Metazoa > Chordata > Actinopteri > Syngnathiformes > Syngnathidae > Oostethus > Oostethus manadensis. The sequence continues at coordinate 1,183,925 of QODF01000057.1, forward strand.
AAGGCCGTCTTGACACACACTCACATACCCACGGAAAAGTACTGAGAGGACAAGCTAGTAAACAGACCCGCTATCGGCATAGTTAGAACCAAACTGAGCCTCCCCCAAACGTAACGTTCAATTGGTATAATACCAATAAATTATTCTTTTTAAATAAAAAATTCGATTTAGAGTAGATTGTGCACAAATGGAGGTACGTAGAAGTGGAAGTAATTAGGATTTGCAAATTTGTCCTAATTAAATATCATGACGTTACTAATACCACATCACTACTATCAGGAGAACCAGAGTGTAGAGAGATAGGAGCCACCTGGCGTGGCCCAGCGAGGTGCACTGTATTCAGGCACATGCTCTGAGCAGCCGTCGTGACGCAACGGAGGTTTTAGGCAAACCTTTTCAAACGCTGCACCGCTGGCGTTTCAAGTGGCTGATAAGGTTTTTTTCCCCACACCATCGAGCATTTGGAAGAACTAGCATGCCAAATGTCTTTCTCTTGGAGTTACAACAGACCGTTAATGTCACAGGCAGCAGAAAAGAGGAGCGCTTGATTTGCTGAAGCACACAGGACGGGTAATTTCTCCTTTTTTATTTTTTTTTATATTATTTTATTACTATTGGAGCTAAATTTATTGTTGTCTGGTTTATTGGTATGATGTCATAATTACCTTAACTTAGGCCAATAATTATCCCTAACCCAAATTATGTATTGACTGTTATTCTCAAATTACCCGTTTTTAATTTTAATGCTCTGCTGAGTGAATGTGACTGCCAAGATGAAGGACTACATGAACACACGAACACCACCTGCCTGTTTTGCCATGTACGCTAATCGGAAAATTGCGCCACAATAACAGGGAAATGATGCAGTATATTGATATCTAAAAATCAAGTGGTGTCCCAAGCATCATGATTATCACAGAGTTGAATGTTTTGTATGAATGTTTTTTTTTTTTGTATTGCTAAATTTTGCTGATCATTTCATTGAATAAACATTTGTAAGCATATGTTTTGAAAGGGCCGCACTGTGGCTGAGTGGTTAGCACATTGGCCACACAGTCAGGAGATCTGGAAAACCTGGGTTCAAATCTCCGTTGGGCATCTCTGTGTGGAGTTTGCATGTTCTCCCCGTCCGTGTGTGGGTTTTCTCCGGGTACTCCGCTTTCCTCCCACATTCCAAAAACATGCATGTTAGGTTAATTGGCGACTAAAATTGTCCATATGTATGAATGTGAGTGGTTGTTTGTCTATATGTGCCCTGCGATTGACTGGCGACCAGTCCAGGGTGTACCCCGCCTCTCGCCCAAAGCCAGCTGGGATAGGCTCCAGCATCCCCGTGACCCTAATGAGGAAAAAGCGGTACAGAAAATGAATGAATGAATGTTTTGAAAGTTTGTGAAAATATGGCATTTTAGGATTCAGTCCATAAAAATTGTGTGCAGGAATTGCAAATAATTTAAATATTTTGAAAATTACAACTAAGGAATTCCGACTGGATCCACCAAAAGAGCCAGCCAATCAGCTATCAAGGCTATAGTCACATGACACGGGTTTTACAATAACCAAAAGAGTAGTGGGTTTTGAAACTTGATTTTTTTGTTACTAAAAAAAATAAAATGAATACACAATATTTTAGCAAACTGAATTTTTAAACACACACATTCTTTTTCATTTTTCAGGATAATTTAAATAGTTATCCATTTTCGGGAGTATGCTGAAGCCTATCCCAGCTAATTTTGGGTGAAATTTAAAAATATATAAATAAAAAACAATATATAAGTAACATAAATACATAACAAATAATGTAAGCACATTTGAAAATTATAATAAAAAACAAAATTAAACAATTATTAAAAATAATAATACAATAATTATGAAATAATTATAAATAAAATAAATTCACAAAACAAACACAAAAATGTAATAATAAAATAACTCAAATGTAGTGTCAACAAATATTGTAATAAAGAAACAAATGAAACATCATTGTGTGTATTATTTTGATTATAATCATCTTGAAAAGTATCAGTATTGGCAATGCAACTGGTATCGGATTGATACCAGCTTGGGGTGTATCCCCACCCCTACATGTACCTGCTGTTGAAATGTAATTTACAAACAAATCCAAAAGGTTTCTTCTTCTTTTTTTTTGTTTGTTTGTTTACCAATGTGGCCTTCAATACCATGGGACGCAAATCCTCTCCTCCGTTTCATGAGGTCTCATGCTAATTATTGTCTATGTGGGGGGTGGAGTTTGCGGGGAGGGGGGCGGAGTGGTCTTCTCCTTAGACTGACTATGACGTGTTGTGGGCGCCACCTGTCTGCAGGAGCAATGGTACTTGAAACGCTCATGTCTGTTTGTTTTCCATCTCCCCAGCAATGCTGACATCTGCCGGTGGTTTTTGCTCTCTGGCTCATATTTGTGTCTTTCTTCCATATGGAAACTTCCAAAAGGTTCTGCAGGGGGGTCTTCACGTTAACTGAAAAATAACAACACACGCACCGTTATTATGACGCGAGGTTTTTTGTCGACTCTCGTGGCGATTAACGGCGATGCACATAAACGTTTACAGACAGTGAATCAACTGCGGCCTGCGTTGATATCATGTATTCCCCTGGGGGCTAAGGAACAACCTTCCACGCACCAGGAAGCCTCATGCTCCCCACAGCTGCAGTAATGGAGTATGAGGGCAATCTAACAAAGGCGTATATAAAACCCGCTTCCGTGCACTCGCCGCTTGCATTTCATTTTGGTGACAGGGGAAATAACTTCCATTGGCTGTTAACTAAGAGGGTGGGACCGTAAAGTAGGCCCCTCGGAAGGTTCTGTTAGTCTAGAGCACTGGTCCTCCACTGGTTTAGCCGCGGAACCCATCTCAAGGCTTTGTCTTAATCTCCATTGAAGGTGAAGTGCCATATACGATATATGGAGGTAACAGTCCAAGCTACACTAAGCTAAGCAGGCACATAATGGGATGCACCTATTCTGCCTAAAAAGCTTTGTGAAAAAAGCTCCAAAAAGTGCCAACAGGGCTCCATTTACATCATGTGACCTGCAGATTAAGTTACAGCCAAGCCACAGCCACAGTGTTATTATTAACACTTTTTACGGCCAGAGAACTACCTTTCTCGCACTTCTCGGTGGGACAGGCGTGTCACATTACACGCATTCATTACCTGCCTCTTTCCACCTGTTTTCATATCTTTAGATGGCGCAGGAAAGAGAAGGTCGTGTCTCATGTAAGGTGTGTGGATGATGGCTGAAAAAAGTGCACTATTCCTTTAAGCATCATCACGTTTCGTCAAAGCATCTTCCTGCTGCATAATGTGAGTGAATTGAAATGTAAGAGAGCGCTCTCTGATGGATTCATAGCTATTTTGATTTTTTTGGACCATCCATTGGCCTATCGTTCTTTTTCCATTTATTCTTATCACCACATCAATCAATCACATTATTTTATTTTGTGTTGTTTGAACCATATATCCATATTTTTAGTTTATTTTTTATTTGAACCATCCATTCATTATGTTGTTTGTATTTTTATATATATTTATTGTATTTTTTTTTAACCATCCATCCATCATTTTATTTGTATTTATTGTATTTTATTTGTATTTGTATTTATTTTATTTTGTTTGTACCATCCATCAACCCATTATTTTTGGTTTATATTATTTTATTTCATTGTATTTCTTTTAACCATTCATCCACCTTTTTATTTTGATTATTTTTATTTTTATTTATTTTAATTTGAACCATCCATCCTCCATTATTTTTATTTTATATTATTTTATTTTATTGTATTTTAATTGAACATCCATCCATCATTTTATTTTTATTTTTTTATTTGAACCATCCAACCAACCATCATTTTTATTTATTTTTTTATTTTATCACCCATCCATCCATCATTTTATTTTATTTTATTTTGATTTGAACCATCCATGAGTCCATCTATCCTTTTGTATTTTATTTGACTTTATTTTATTTCATCCATTCATTTTTTATGGCGCTTGTTCTCACTATGGCCACAGGGAAATGCCGGAGCCTAATTTGATTTGAATAAATATTTCCTTTACATTAAGATTTTATGACTGCAACTTTGAAATTAGAATAATTCAACTTTAGGGTTCATGCGTCCATTCGCTGCATGGTAATTTAAACACGGTCCCTACCTCACTGATGCAAGTCACTTCCCTCCCCCTTCTCTCTCTCTCTCTCTCTCTCTCCATCTCCACCCAGCTGCAGATCAGATGATGGGAGGAGTGAGGATAGTGATGGAAATAAGAGAGAGGAAGCCAAGAAGCAAGCGAGTAGAGGGCAGGATGTTGTTGTCTTGCACGGAGTAGCATCTAAGGAGACTATGGTGCGAGCACTGAAGCAGCATCAGATCCAAATCAGGGGGGATTGAATGCGGCGACAGCCTGGCCTGATCCCTGTCAGGCACGTGCAATCCCAGCTGCAAAGTTTCACTTTTTTTTTTTAACCCTCAGAGCTACTTGAAGACTGTGGAGGACACGGCTGAGCAGAGAGTGAACACTCAGAACATCAGGCAGGTATGACACCAAAGCGTCTTGCTTACATTCACACATCCGTGTACTTATGTCACTTCCTTTTACACTTCAAGCAGCAGCCACCCAAGTTAATAGACCCTACAGGGATGCATGACTACATGTTCTTTTTGCACTTTGGACGTGGCTGCATGCCTGTCATGGCGAGGATGAAGAAGAGGGTGAGGGTGATAGGAGCCTTGTCAGAACGTGTTTGTGTAAAAGTTATGACATGCATATCAACTCCTTTTTTTTTTTTTGCACATTTAAGTCTTTGCTTTCATGCCGAAGCATCGTTTATATGAAAGGGTGTTACTTCCCTATGAAATTCCCAACCAGCTTAATGCCGTCTATACTGCTCAAGAGGAGCGGAGCAGCCAACCATGAAGCCAAGCAAGGTCTCCATAAGGGCCACATGAGCGCCACTTGTTTATTTTGCCAGTAAATTATTCTGTTTAGTGTCGGACAAATGAGATGTGTGCATCGGTTTGAAATGCTAATGCGACATTAAACTAGCTTCTACGGGAGCAGCCATGCTTGTATGTGTCATGTCCATAATAAGAGCCGCAGCGAGTCACTTTCTGTGCAAAATACGCTAATGTATACAAAAGCACAGTACAGGAGTTTCCAGGGTTAAACATTGTTCCATATGGAACAGTAGTGTTCAAATTAGGGGCGTGTTAAAAAATAGCAGTGTGGCATTTAATCAGTGATCAATATTGTGAAAAAACACACACATCATTTAAGGATGAAACCAGAACTTGATGAAAACCTCTTTGAAAAAAAAGGTGGTTAAAGACATTGTTCAGAAGAACAAAATTGACTGGAGAGGGGAAAACTTATGAAGAGGTGCAAAAAATGTTTGGCTGTTCAGCTAAAACGATCCCCAATGCCTTGCAATGGAGAGCAAAAGCAGAGGCACGTGGAACAGAAGACATCTATCAAAATGGATGGAAGAATAACCAGAATGGCAAAGGCTCAGCCAATGATCAGCTCCGGGATGATCAAAGACAGTCTGGAGTTACCTGTAAGTACTGTGACAGTTAGAAGACGTCTGTGTGAAGCTAATCTATTTACAAGACTCCTCCGCAAAGTCTCTCTTGTTTAAAAAAAAAGGGCATGTGCAGAAGAGGTTACAATTTGCAAAGAACACATCAACTGGCCTGGCTAGAAATGGAGGCACATTTGGTGGACTGATGAGTAAAATTTTTCTTTTTGGGTCCATGGGCCGCATACAGTTTGTGAGACGACCCCCAAACTCTGAATTCAGACAACTCTTTTTATCCCATATCGGGGATCATGGATCAGTTTGCATATGTCAAAATACTTGAAGAGGTCATGTTGCCTTATGCTGAAGACGACATGCCCTTGAAATGGCTGCTTCAACAAGACAATGACTCCAAACGCACTAGTAAATCAGCAAAATCTTATGTTATGGAGCGGCCAGCCCAATCCCCGGACTTTAATCCAATGAAAAATGCTGTTTTTGAAGCACAACCAAGAAATATTAATGAATAGTGGAATGTTGTTAAAGAATGTTGGAGTGGAACAACAGATTAAAGGTGCCACAAGTTGGTTGACTCCATGGCACACAGATGTGAAGCAGTTATAAAACACTAATTATTAGTTTGGTGAAACAAAAAAGTTTCTACAAAATAGTTTGAGTTTGTAGAGTCAACGGCAGACACTAATTTTTTTTAACACCCCCCGTTCAACCCAATTGCACAGCCGTTAAGAGCCTATCATGAAAGCCGGGTCTTGTTTTTTTTCTGATAATCTACTGCATCTACTGGTAACTTGTTTGCCAAGTAGCAATAAAAATATACTAAAAAATCCGTAATCTGGTTAGTCAAATTGCACTGCTACTATTTTAAACACTACTGAAGTATCCGGTGGCCAAGTACTTTTAAGGGTGCCCCATACCCTCAGTAACTATGGCCTAAAACTGGGGTATCCAAAGTCTGGCCCGGGGCAAGTATAATTTCCCCAAAAAAATAACCAAATAACCAGAAAAAAATCAGCAGAAATGGAAAAAGCTACATTTTAAAATATAACTTCACAATATAGTCAAAACCTGCCAAAGGAAAATGTTGTAATCTAATGTGAAAAAAAACCCATTATTTTATGAGAATAAGTTGAAATATTAACAAAAAACACATTTTTTTTAAGTCGTAAATTATATTTAAAAAAAAAAAAAACGGCAAATAAAGTTGTAATTTTTGGAAAATTCGGTTGAGGAAAAAGTTATAATATTATGGGAAACAAATAGTTGATCGCAATTAATCGGACTTTGTCCATAGTTAACTCATAATACTTCATGACTACTTCACAGTACTTCGTGACAACAGGGTATTTCATTTTGATGAAATACGAGACTATTTACAAACATTTAACAATCCTTTCAGTATCATAGCCATCTCTGAAACCTGGTTTAATGAAGAACGAGGAATTAATTTTGAATTAGATGATTATGTTCTCAATTATACCAACAGGCAAATTAACCCATGTGGTGGTGTGGCACTGTACGTACACAAAACTGTTAAATATTCAATAATCAGTAGTATGTCACATGTAGTGGTTAATGTCATGGAATGCTTTACTAGTGAAATTGATAACGGAAAGAAAAAGAATGTTCTCATAAGGTGTGTTTGTAGAACAGCTGGATCAAATATAGATATTTTTAGTGAATGGATGGGAAAATTGTTTTCTGCAGTTGATGACAAGCCTATATTTATATGTGGGGACTTTAATATTGATCTGATGAATCCAAGCAATCATAAACCCACCAATGACTTTATTGATCGAATGTACAGTATGTCGTTTTTTCCATCTATTACAAAACCTAGTAGGATTACTCCATACAGTGCAACTTTAATTGATAATATTTTTACTAATAATTTGATAAATAAAACAACTAGTTGGCTGTTTATTACTGACATTACAGACCATTTACCAGTTTTTATATTGTATGATTTTAATATTTGTGAGATTAAACCAACCAATACTGCTTGCTACAGACGAGTACGTACTGATGAAGGAATAAATGCATTAAATGGGGATTTAAAATCACAAAACTGGACTAAGGTTTGCAGAGAGACAGATACAGAAACAGCTTATAATTGTTTTATATAAATTATATCCAAATTGTATAATAAGCACTGTCCTATCAGAGTATTTTGTAAACAAAACAAATACTTAAAAAGCCCTTGGATTTCAAAAGGCCTGCAAATCCTTGCAAAAAAAAATATATATATTTTTAAGTCATTTCTTAAACTAAAAACAAAAGAAGCCGAGGATAGATACAAGATGTACAAAAAAAAATTGATAGCAATTATGAGAATGGCTAAGAAGTTGTATTACAAAAAAATATTGCTGGAGAATAAATGTAATATAAAAAGAACATGGGAAATATTAAATAGTACAATTAAGAAAAGATTTAAAAAAGATACTTATTTACATTATTTTATTGATACGTGCGGTGGAATTCATGACAATAACAAAATAGTTAATCACGTCAATAATTTCTTTGTAAATGTTGGTCCTGAACTAGCAGCAGAGATTCCAAATCAAGAAATGGAGTTTAATTTTGAAAGAACTATCAAAACAATTGGACTCTCTGCTGTTAGTGAACACGAAATCCTTATTATTGTCCAGCAATTTCAAAATAAATTGTCAACAGATTGTCACTCCATTGATATGATGCTAATAAAAAAGATCATAAATAATATATTTACACCCTTGACATGTATTTGCAATCTGTCTCTGCAAAATGGTTGTGTTCCAAGAAAAATTAAAAAATGCTAAAGTTATTCCTGTGTTTAAAAATGGAAACAAACATGATTGTACTAATTATAGACCCATTTCACTTCTTCCTCAATTTTCAAAAATCCTTGAAAAAGTTTTTGATAGGAAATTAAATAAATTCATAGAAAAGCAGAATTTACTCCATGAAGGTCAATATGGCTTTAGAAGTACTAGACCTACTCCAATGGCCATAATCGATGCTACTGAGGAAATCTCCAAAGCACTGGATAATAAAAAATATGCAATAGGTATTTTTAAAAATCTTAAAAAAGCATTTGAAAACAATAAATCATGAAATATTACTAAAAATGTTCGAACGATATGGTATACGTGGGAAATGGGTCAAAAGTTATTTAAGCGATAGAATGCAGTACGTTCATATGGGTGAGTTTTCTTCCAGATGTCCTGGCATTGCTTGTGGGGTTCCCCAGGGGTCAGTATTGGGCCCCAAATTATTTAATTTGTACATCAATGACATTTTTAATGTTTCTCACTTGGTAAAATGTATATTGTTTGCAGATGACACAAATATATTTTACAGCAATAACAGTTTTGATGATCTTATCCAGAATGTAAAAAAATGAATTGAGTAAAATCAAAAAATGGATGGAAAGTCATAAATTATCTTTAAACTTAAATAAAACCAAAGGAAAACATTCATTGAGGTTCACAAAAATGGGTTGAGGTTAGTGGTAGTAAAATTGAGTATGTTGCAGAAATACAATTTTTGGGATTAATGATTGCCCATAAATTGAACTGGAAAACACATTAAGTATATATCAAATAAAATTTCCAAAAGCCTTGCAATTATTAATAGAGTGAAATATGTCCTGTGCACTTCATACTTAATATTGTTCCCTAATTCTTCCATACTTAACTTATTGTGTGGAAGTGTGGGCCAATAATTACAAGACCGCAATAGACTCGTTGTTTTATTTACAAAAGAAGGCATTACGAATAATTCATAAGGAGGGTATCTTGATCACACCAACCCGCTATTTTCCAAATCAAAAACTCTAAAATGACATGATCTTGTCAAACCGTACACAGCAATGTTTATGTTTAAAGCACTTCACAATCTATCAGAGATGTGGAGGCTTAACTGTGTTCATGTTGATGGATGGGTACTGCTTTAGAGTACTTGGTTTTCTGTTTCTGGTATTTCTATTCCTTTTTTTTTCTCTCCCATGTTAATATTAATTTATTGTTTGACTGAAGAGAATAAGTTAACATTGAATTGGTGCCTCTTGAATACAGGAAGTGAATATGTGTACTAGTTATTGTGAATTGTGATCTGAGGCACTTCAAGTGGACCCTGGGTGTGTTTGAAATAAAGTCAATCAATCAATCAATAATTAATTGCAGGTACTTACTTTACTTGCAAGTTTTTCCACACTATTTGTAAGTATGCAAATACTATTTATATTATTATTTCTTATATATATCTTTTTGATTTTTATTTTATTTTATTATACTTAATTATGAAATACAACCATTATTTTTCACTGATCATCTGAGAAAATCATGTCCCTCATACAGAGGGTTGTGTCAGGAAGGGCAACCACACTCTCCATTGCTCTGGACTGTTGACCTTAAGTACTTCAAATCCTCCACCTTCTTTATCTCTTCTCCCTGTAACCTGACTCTTCCACTTGAGTCCCTCTCCTTTACACACATGTACTCCGTCTTCATTCCTCTCCTTTCCAGGGCAAACCTCCACCCCTCAAGCTTCTCCTCCACCTGTTCCCTGCTCTCATTACATATCACAATGTCATCTGCAAACATCACAGTCCATGGAGGTTCCTGTCTAACCTCGTCCGTCAGCCTGTCCATCACCAAAGCAAACAAGAAGAGGCTCAGAGCTGATCCCTGATGGAGTCCCACCTTCACTCGGAACTCCTCTGTCACACCTGCAGCACACCTCACTACCGTCTTACAGTCCTCGTACATGTCCTGCACCGCTCTAACATACTTCTCTGCCACTCCAGACTTCCTCATACAATACCACAGTTCCTCTCTGGGCACCCTGTCATAAGCTTTCTCCAGATCTACAAAAACACAATGCAGCTCCCTCTGACCTTCCCTGTACTTCTCCATCAACATCCTCAAAGCAAATACTGCATCTGTTGTACTCTTTTTTGGCATAAAACCGTACTGCTGCTCACAAATGCTCACGTTTGCCCTTAGTCTAGCTTCAACTACTCTTTCCCATAACTTCATTGTATGGCTCATCAGCTTTATTCCTCTGTAGTTGCCACAACTCTGCACATCTCCCTTGTTCTTAAAAATGGGCACCAGCACACTTCTCCTCCATTCCTCAGGCATCTTCTCATTATCTAAGATCTTGTTAAACAACCCGGTCAGGAACTCTACTGCCACCTCTCCTAGACACTTCCATACCTCCACAGGTATATCATCAGGACCGAGTGCCTTTCCATTCTTCATCCTCTTCAATGCCCTCCTCACTTCTTCCTTACTAATCTTTGCTACTTCCTGGTCCACAACAGTCACCTCTTCTACTCTTTGTTCTCTTTCATTTTCCTCATTCATCAACTCTTCAAAGCGCTCTTTCCATCTTCCCATCGTCCTCTGCTTTGCCTTTACCCTCTTCATCCTTCTCACCACTAGAGTCATCCTACACACCACCATCCTATGCTGTCTGGCTACACTCTTAACTACCACTGCTTTGCAGTGACTGACCTCCTTCAGATTACACCTTCTACACAAGATGTAGTCTACCCGTGTGCTCCTACCTCCACTCTTGTAGGTCACCCTATGTTCCAGGCCTGACCAGAATTTCTCTTTCTCCTCCATCCCAACATCCTACCTGTGGAGCATACCCACTAACCACATTGAACATCACACCTTCCATTTCTAGCTTCAGGCTCATCGTTCTATCTGACACTCTTTTGACCTCCAGGACGTTGCTAGCAAACTCCTCCTTGGTTTGAAAAAAAAATTATTGTACTATACTTACCCCCACACCTAATTGTCTCAAAATTCTACATTTATTTACTGTTTTTTGGTTTCTCATAATATCACCAACTTCTTTTTTTTTCTTTTATAGTTCAACTTAAAATTATGATTTTTTTCTTGGTAGATTCAAACTTTTTTCTCTCTTTTTGGACTTTTTGACTTTTGTGACATTGATTTTTCCATTTTTGCTGTTTAAAAATTTTTAACAGTAAAAAAAGTTCCCATTCTATGCCACTACAATAACATTACTTTTCCTTATAGTATTATTAGTTTATTCTCTTAAAATTGTGACTTTCTTTCTCATCAGAATATATATATATATATATATATATATTTTGACTTTATTCTAATAAAATTACAGCTGTTTTTTAATTTTTTTTTCCCAACTTTTCAATAAAAAATTTAAATATTTCAACAGATTCTCATACGTTTGTTATTAAACTTTTTCTTATTGGATTACAACTTTTTTTCACCGAATATTTTGACTTTATTCTTAAACTGTAGTGGGGTTTTTTTTTTATCAGCTTGTTCACGAGCATAAAGGGGTCTTTATAAACCTGTTTTATTTTATATTTTGTCACCGTCTCTCCATTATAAGCTCCTGTTTATGCTTTCTACTTTCAGATTTCTTGGGTATTTGTTGGCGAATATTCCGTTCAACCGTGAAGCGTTGCAGCCAATCGGCCGCAGGATGGGGAGAAGAGCGGCTGACCTGACCGCTCCAGTTCCCGTTTTGGGCGTCCCGGCCTTGGTCGCAGTGCGTGGTTGGAGGACGACGGAAGGGGACGCAACCGGAGGAGCGCTGCTGCAGACGTGGGCTCTTCAAAGCTGCAGTGTCGGCATTCAGACGTCCCCGGGGATTAGCGGAGCAGGGCGGTCCACGCGATCAATTCACAATGCCCACACGTCCAACGGCTATGTTAGCAAAGAGATGCTTGTGCTAACAAATGGTGACAAGGAAGGAGGAGCAAAGAGCAGAAAGGAAGTGACTTTCCAAGCACTTGTAGGGGATGCCTTAGGGGATGTTGTGTGCAGTCAAGATAGCGGTTCCCGCGTTTCCAGGACGATCAAGACCGACACACGAGTTGCCAACGTGGGCCCGAGACCAAGACCTACCGTGCGCTACACCAACGGGAGCGTGGTGGATTCGGCGGCAATGGGGGGTATTAGCATTGAAAATGGAGACTCCAGCCCAAATCAGCAAATAAGAGTCCACAGCAAGCAGCCCAGCAAAATGCTGCTGTTCTCTGCTCTCAGCGCATCACAAAAAATATGCAACCAGTGCGGGGGTTGGCGGTCTCTAACAGCGGCCGCAGAGATTCCGGGGACGAAAAGGCTTCAGTCGCCTCGTAACGAGACAAACGTCCAACCAAGTAACAGAGACAGAGAGACAAGCCATCCACAAGTGTTACATCAAGAAGTACTGAGCTGTAGAAGAACGCGGCACCCTGCATGCCCGGTCCATTCCGGGAACCCAACCACCCACGCTAATGCAAGCGCTCTCACTAAAACCACAACTGAAAGTTTAGAATCTTTAACAAGCAGGAAAGCTCCCCCCACGGGAAGCCTCCCGTCGACTCCTCTGATGGCCACGGCCACCAAATCAAACCACCCCCGCACGCCGGCGCCTTTCGATCACCTGCGTGAACCCGGCGCCTTGCAGAGCGTGTGCGTGTCTGTGCATGCAAGCCAAGAAAAGACGACGACTCGTTTGTACACGTCGGCCGACGGTAGCGACCCTAAAAGCGTCGCAACTCTTGCTGGCGCGCCCGCCAGTCCTCACCAATCCACAGAAACCAAAGATGCACCTAACTATCCCACCGGAGTTCCACAACTTCCCCCACGTGACTTAGCCCGTTTAGCTCCCGCGCTGCAAAACAGCCCCGCTAAACATAAAGCTAACTCCAAAGCAACGATCACAAGCGGCAAACACAATCCTAAAATCCAGAATTGTAAAATCGTGCTAAAAACAGAGAGTGAGAGCCTTGATGCTAAATCCGGGACGTCAGCTGCCATCTCTACGACTACTAATTACGGCGTGTTCGGTGCATCGAGTCATGCTTTCCCTGCAACCGGCCACGTTTCATGTGAGCACGTGGAATCACTCCGTCATCCCAATACCAAGAAGCCTCGCTACACTCAAACGACTGGTACCGCTACTGAACCTGTTTCCAGTCGGAAAGCCGGCCCCTCAAAGCGCTGTAGCAAAACCAGTCATGTGTCAAACGGGATACAAAACCATAAAGAAAACAGACTAAAGAGTGAATTGAGTGAGTTAATCAATGGAAGTGTTTCAGATGCTTCAAGGAACCATCCCAGCGTAACCCAGGAGACCAAACCTCGCGTTGGAATCTTCCCAATGAAGTCCACTTGGCAACAACAAAAGGGTGCGGATTATGGGGGAGCCACGCTAATGGAGGGCGAGGGGCAGCGTGCCAAGAGCCCACCAGCAATAACAGCCCAGCAGAAAGCGTTTGCCTGGGGCGTAGCACCCGCGCACGCCAGCAGTACGCCTGGACCCAATGCAGATAAACAGACGCATGCGGGCGCTGGTGATGCAACAGCTTCTGTCACGGCAGCGGGAGAAAGTGAGGTTGTTAAGTCAACACTGGCAGACAGGACCACGAGCCCAAAGTTGTCCGCAATGGCAGCAGGGGAGCTCACTTCCACATCCCTTCAACGCCTTGGGTCCGGCGTGGCTGAGGCAATCGTCAGCCGGGATTCAAAAGGCGGTCCTGCTGCTGCCCCTGAGCTGGACCCAGGGGGCGTCATCCTGGCTCATTCCCACCCGAGCGAAGCAGCCCGGTTGTTGCCTTCATCCCCACAGTGCGCTAAATCAGCATCCGTGCAGCAGAAGCTTCTAAGCGTGGAGGCCAGTCTGGCAGCCAACAAGGACCGGATCGCTACGCTGCTCAACATCATCCATGACCTGGAGGCCACTCACACTCCTGCCACTGGGTAGGAAGAGACGCGCGTGTGTGTTTAGGGTAAACAAACGTTTTCCACCGAGGGCCACTCACTGTATATACAGTCTATAAACCGGATTTCAGGGAAAAAAAATGCAGCTTTGTGATAAAGCTAAAAAAAACTATTACCATAAAATTATTATTTTTTCCCTAATTTTTGCTCATTTTTCCCCGAATTATCCAATTTAACCTTTCTTCTTAACTGTTTGTACATTTTCTATTTGTCATGTTGTGACTTTATTCCCATAATATTTTGTATTTATTCTCATAATATTAGGACCTTTTCAGAGGATAATTTCCAAAAAAATAAAACTATATTCGTTAGTTTCTCATATTACAACTTTTAAAAGGTAATATGCCTGCAACATAATTCTGCATGAATGTTTTCTCCTTTGAATAAAGATATTTAAAATAACACTATAATTCCAATACTGTGAAACTGATATTTTTGCCCGTGGTTATCATACCACCGGAATCCCACAACAGCTTATTCCTAGTTGCATAGTTACAGTTCTATGCATAAAAGGTTCTGGAAACAACATACTAGGTGTCTTTATTTCTTTTTGAAGCATAAGGTTTGGCTTTCCTTAGGACCAAAGTAACCTGAAACTGGTCTATGAACATTAAGATACCAAAGAATATATAGTTATATGTGGCTGCAAAGCATATGACAATATGGATTTAAGACACTGTTTTTATTCTTAGTATTTTTGTGGAGTTCTTGCCAGGTGGTGTAGTCCACTTTTCCTGAACAATTATTTTAATATTAGCTTTCTTAAAACTAATATTACCACTATTAGATCACGTCCCTCATATAGAGGGTTGTGTAAGGAAGCACATCGGACGTAAAACTTTTGCCAAATCAAAACATGCAAATCAAAAAAAAGAAAATGATTTGCTGTGGCAGGGATAAGCCGAAAGGAAAAGATTATTTTTCTCATTAGAATACAACTCTTTTTTCCCTTGATATTTTGACATAATATATTTTTTTTCTTGTACTATATTTACCCTCATTCATAGTTCAACTTTATGCTATGTAAAATTATGATTTTTTTTCTTGGTAGATTCGAACTTTTTTCTCTCTATATTTTGACTTTATTTTTGTGACATTATTGTTGATTTTCCCATTTTTGCTGTTTTAAAGTTTTCTGCAGTAAAAAAAGTTCCCATTCTATGCTACTACAATGACATTACTTTTACTTATAATATTATTATTCTCTTAAAATTCTGACTTTCTTTTTCATCAAAATACTTTTTTCTTTTAATAATTTGACTTTATTCTCCTAAAATTGCAGCTGTTTTTTAATTTGGTTTTTTTTCCAACTTTTCAATTCATTTTTTAAAATATTTCAACAGATTCTCATACATTTGTTGTTATTAAACTTTTTCTTATTAGATTACAACTTTTTTTCTCTAAATATTTTGACTTTATTCTCATGAAATCCCAGCCTTTTTTTTTCATTTTTGTGATTGCAGTCCTTAAAATGTTCTGTGTAGTGTTACAACTTTCTTTATTCCCATAATATTATGACTTTAGTCTTATAACTTTTTTCTGCAACTGAAATTTACCTCAAATTACAACTTTTTTGTTGTTTTGTTTGGCTTTTGTGCTATCGGGACTTTCAAAAGAATGTTTTTTTATATTTCAGCTTGCTCTTGTAAAGTCATGACTTTTTCCTGATTATATTCTGAGTAAATAATATTTTTAGAACGTGTCGCAGGCCATTAAAAACCCCTGCAGGCTGCGGACGGCTCTCAGGCCTCATTCAGGACACCCCTGGTATCGTTGCAGAACTGCCAGTTTAATTAGGACTCAAATATAGTCTCGTGCAACTTTTGGGTGTGCAGAGTTTTGCAAATGTTTACCTCCAAAAACTCCTCTAAGCTAGATAGCAGCGATTAAAATTGGCTTGTAGCAAAGTGTCTCTGTCAATCATTCTCATCCAACATGGAGTGCTAATTTGTTGCGACTGTCTGAGGTCGCGTTTGAGAATAACCCTCTCCCGGTACGAACTGTTTCATGTCGGGCAAAATGTGTGTCATACAATTAATTGGCGCCAAAAGCGCTCGTTGATGTCAGAGCGCTGAGGGGAAAGTTCTGCTAATTTATTCCACCCGTGTCTTTTATAGACGACGACGCTTCAAAACTGGACAGGATCTGAAAAACTGTGCAACTTGCCAAAAGACTGCCTGTGTTATCTACAGGTGAGTACAATGTTTTGGGTCGGCTTTTCTACCTACCCATTCCAAGGGGTGACCAAACATCTTCTTTTCTGAGGACATGTCCTAGTACAGTGGTTTTCAAACGTACTTATCATTATTACCATATTTTTTGGGGGGGAAAATCTTCAAAATTTTATCTCCAAGAGGGGGCACTGTAAAAAAAAGTTTGGGAACCACTGTCCTAGTAAAAGAGGATGTTTGGTTTGTAAAGTGATAAAAATGTCCTGGTTTTTACTGAGCCATAAATTGAGCATCATTTGGGCACTCACGCTACAAAATCTCTGAGAAGCTGCTGTTGTGGCGGCGGTTTGAATTACTGAATTAGCCAAAAAGCACATACTGTATGCACAGAGTTGATCCTCTAATCTGTCTATCAAACCAAGTATCCTGACATTACTACTACATCACTACTATCAAAAGAACCAGAGTGTGGAGGGGGAGGAGCCACCCTCTGTGGCCCATCGAGGTGCACTGTAATCGGGCGCACACTCCGAGCAGCCCATGTGACACCACAGAGGTTTCTGGTAAACGTGTTGGGCTTTTCAAACTGGCGTTTCAGGTGGCTGATAAATTTTTTTGTGTACTTGGTTTTTTTCCCCCTCATCGGAGAGAATTTGGTACAACTAGCGAAAAGCAAAAACGTCTTCCTCGGAAAGTGAAGGTTTACAAATAAGCTCAGGGGATGCTAGCGTCACAGGCAGGAGAAAAAATGTGCTTGATTTTCTTACCTGCACAGTACTTGCCTTATTGGAGTCGTTTTTCATCATCCATTATCATTTTTATTGATATGGCATAACTCGTGTGCCTCTAGTTGTTATTATTGTCAATAATAATGTCGCACCAAAGAACTTCATTACTGGTGTAGTGACACCTCACCACACAACACCGTCCAGCTACTGACTGAATTCCATGTTATCATGAATGATGTGCCCGTTACTGCATGCGCACAGCATGGATAGAAAACCAAAACACACACACATCACAAAAGGAGGATGGGCTAAATTCCAGAAAAAGTGCAGTTTTGCTTATAAAATGAGTGTCATTTGTGTCCTGGTTTTCTGTAATGAAAATACGCCCTCAAAATGCGCGTGTAATATACGGTTCACAGATGACTTTTCAACATTCGTTTGCACCCTCGAGCGGAATCGTTGCATCAGGTGGAGCCGATATCAAAATAAAATCCTTCTGATCTTTTTGCAATCTTTTTGCAACGGTACAAAAAAAAGGTTTCTGCACTACAAAGACCGACCTGAGAAACCTTTATCTTGAAGGATTCCTCTTTAAATTGCTTTTACTATCCTCTGATGTATGTCTTGTCTATTTTTAAAAATGAATGGTAAATTCCCATAGATGACATTTATACTTGATGGCGCCAGCCGTGACGAGCAAGCTCCCGCTGGTTCCGGAGGTGACGCAATCAGTTTTTTAGAGAACATTTACAACATGGACGTAGAGATAAGGTTTGCTTACCTTCAAAACACAGAATGGTCTGGAGTTCTTTTAAATCAATCATATTCTTCTTAAAACAGGTCTTTTAACATATTACTGGGAAAAGATGTATGTATAACATGTATAATGTTTAGAAGACATTATGTTACAAGTCATGGTTGTTCTGTGGAAACTTTAACTTGTTCTTGTCTTTTTTTTCCCTGCATACCCACGGCACAGCGCCCACTTTCAAAATGCGTTCATAGCGTACTCTCAAGCCAAATGCTTCTTGCAGAACATTGCAGTTATCAGTGGCTCTCCTTCGCTGCGCTTGCTTTGTCCACTTTTGCCTCCAACATCCATCTTTTGGAAAAGAAAGAAACCATCCGAGGGTGGCTGTCGAGTGGTTGACAAGTGGGATGCAGCAATAGAAGCACATGTGTGCAAAAGAAAAAGTCCTTTAATAAGGAACAAATAACAAAAAGCTACAAAGGAAAAAAATACTTATGGCAGTAGCACCAAGGAAAGGCATAGGTGACAGCCTGGGCAAAGAAACCTGAGGCGACGGAAGCGATGAACTAGCGCCATCCCTGTGACAGCACCTGCATGACATCTACTATTTTGATGAAAAATTTACTGAAGCAATTTCTACCATCTACTTCAAGAGCTTCCTTGTCATGGCATCATGGACTATAAATGTAATTTTTGAAAAATTTGCCCTTGGCTTTCAAAAATGGAACAACATATTTAAGCAAAGTTGATGTCAGGGACCCTCTAATCTGTTTTCCAGTGTGGAGTATGACTTCCGACAGCAAGAAAGGTGCTTCTTGGAGGTTCTGAATCATCAATCGGCGAGAGGAAATACGGCGGACCATATTCAGCAGTCTGGGTCGCTGAGCTTCAGCTTGCTGGGGAAAGCCATGAAGGACGTGAGAAAGTCCAAGAAGAAAAGCAAAAAGCTCTACAAAATTCTTCTAAAGTTGCTGCCCCGGAAATTCCTGCATGTTTAGAATTGTTTCAGTAAAACATTGTTTTTTTGCAACCTTTTTTGTGGTTTCGCTCTGGATTTTATATTTTTAAGTTGTTTCTGATCTTTGAGAGGTTGGGATAGATTATTGTTTCTATTCAAAAAGGAAATTGTATTATATTGGAATATAATATAATACAATGTTATATTATATTATATTGTTGTTCCGAGCCCCGCGCTGTGAAAACCTGTCAATTGCAAGTAAACAAAAGTCAACTCAAGTTCAATCAATTGTTAGTCCAAATACTTACATCAGGGGTGGCCAAACTGCGGTCCGCGGGCCACATCGGGCCGGCCAAGTGTCTTAATCCGGCCCACCGGGAGTCAGTAAAATAGTCAGATGCAATCTGAAGCTTGTACAGAAAAGCATTCTAAATGTAACCCATCCACACAAAGTAACCTACTGAAGGCATCATGTGGGCATACAAACATATCTATGCAAAACACCCATGTATTCCAGCCGCAAAGCATGCTGGGTAGCTTGCGGTACTCTTTCTCTCTGATGTTGCTGTTTGTCGCATTTTTATAGATAGCAAAATATGTTGAGGAAGTAAACAAACATTAACATAGACTTGATACCCAATGTTTTATTGTTTATCGTTTATATTGTTGCAGCAGCCAGACTACCCAGCATGCCTTGCGGGCAGTTGGTGTTGTTATCACCAACATAGTAGTAGAAGTAGAAGTAGTAGCTGATTTAGGTGATGCGTTAACTTGCTGCGGATGTGTTGTCTGTTTCGTTTCATTGCACCGTGAGCAAGTATGTAGTAGCCAATTTTTGTCCCTGACTTAGATAGCTACTTTATTTGTCTTCCAGAGAAATGCACATCTCGTCTTTTTATCAATGCTCACGGAAACATTTACAAATGAACCATATCTGATATTTCAATTTAAAGAAAATTAAAAAATTTTTGTTTTTTTAAGTGTGCAGGAGGCACACACGTCATTTGGGCTAATTCTGCCCGGTTTGTCATTGCCTTGATCTAGTCCAAGAATAGACATTGAAATTTGGATTTAGTCTGACTGATTTGGTCCAAATATAGCCCAAAAATAGACGATTTTCAGCCAAAATTGAAACAAGAAAGGGACATCTTAATGGAGGCGTCATTTTACCATTGACTTTTCAACCAAACCAATTTCAACCAATGGTACTGATGTCTTTTCAACCCATTTTTGCTGGGTGGGGGTGTATATTCTATCAAAACAGTATGAATATTTTGTGTTCATCTGTTCATCTGTCAGCCCCTAATGTCAGTTTTCTCGTGAGAACAACGCAGCACATCGTGGATGAACTCCTACTCCATACTCCTTGGAGATTGTATTTACTGTATAGCGCAGGGGCCATGGAGGGCCAAGACCCTGCAGGTTCTCTTTCCAGATGGTCACCAAAGCAGAAACTGGTTGGGAGAGAACCTGCAGTGTCTCCGCCCTCCGTGGTTAATTATGCGCAATAAGGTTAGAGGCTGGCACATCATTTTTTTATAATTATGGTGTATTTTCTATGTCAGGATGGCAGTTATATTACATTTATGTTAGGATATGTTCTCCCCCACCCCCCACCCCTTCTTTCTTGCGCAACATTTTTGTTTGTGCATCAACATCACACCTTGCTGGGAAAATTCAGCCAGCATCATTTGGTGTAGTATGGGAACATGTGACTGAGAGGCGTGTCCTATTAGGTTTATTCAGTCGTTAACTTGCACTGAACGGTGAACGCACTCTTGTTTCTGATTGGGTGAACCTGACGCAACCCTGCAGGCATTATAAATAAACCGCATAGTTCTTCATGTTGTCTCTGCTTCTTAAGCGTTGCCAGCATTGCTTTGCATTCATTTCCTGTGACAATCAGTGCAGGATTTTCGTTTTTCACTGAAAAAGTGTTAAAGAAAGCGGTTTTACGTCAAGAAAAATGATGCCAAGTACAAAGTCAGAATTCTTCAAACTCTTGTGGCATTATTAATTCAAGGATTTTCACGTGTCTTTTTCTGGAAGAAAAAGCCAGATTATTTACATTACCTACTTTACAAACTTTCCTTTTAGAAGACTTCTCATTTTTCTCATTTCTTTTTGGGGAAATTTCTGCAGCGCACCGATCCCATGAATCACAGCAATGACTCTTAACCCAGCAAAACACATGCTAACCCGAATATTTTCCCCCCAAAAAAGGAATGGTGCAGAGAGGAAGTTTCACTTTCTAACAGTACCAAAACATTTGAATCACCCTTTATGAGCAATGAGGGGTTGCGTTCAAATACACCGCGTGAGTGTATTTTCATGGATTTCCGAGCATACTCAAATGCAGCAGTTTGTATTTCCGAGTCTTTCTGTTTATTATTGATTTATTCAATTATGTATATACAGTTATTTCATTATTATTTTAAATACATCCATTGATGTATTTATTTATTCATATTCATTCAATTAATTTGTTATATACATTCATTTCATTATTATTTTAAAAAATTAAGTAATATTTATTTATTTATATTAATTTACTTAATTGTTTGAATACATTTATGTCATTATTAATATCAATAAATAAAGTAATTTATTAATTTAATTATCACTATTAATTCATTTTATTATTTAAAGACATTTATTTCATTAGTAATTTTAAACAAAATCATTAATTATTATTATTGTATTAATTTATATTCATTCATGTAATTATTTATATAAATTTATGTCATGATTATTTTAAATAAATGTATGAAAAAATAATTTCCCAAACAATTTATTAAAAATATAAATGTATTTACTTTTAAATACACGTTTATTTCATAAATTTAAATAAATTAACTATTAACATTGAAATAAATAAATTAAATAAATTAACATTGTACATTTAAATAAATTAAATCAGTAATTTATTAATTTATTCATTCATTTTATTTTTATGTTATTATTTACATGCATTTATTTCATGATTATTTTAAATATATTATTTAAGTAATTTATTAATGTATTTACTTATTTATATCCATTATTTCATTATTAAAATAAATAAATAAAGTAATTTATTAATTTATTTATCCATATTAATTCATTTACTTATTTCATTATAAATTTGAATACATTAATTAAGTAGTTTATTGATTTATTTTAAACCATGAAACATATAAAAGTAGCGGGGTGAAAAAACAGCACAGAATTATGTAAAATATGTGAAAATTGCATTTTAATCAGCAAAAAGAGAAAACCGGGAAAATAATGAAACCATTGAAATAAACGATGAATTATTCAGAGCTACTATGAGAATAAAATCTTTTTTTACATTTGAGAATCAACTTCCGAGCATGACCAGCTGGTACCGGAAGTATCGATGTTTCATTATCGAGCCAGGCATCACTCTCGTAAGCAATAGAATATTTGTTGTCATGCTTTGCTGAGGCTTATAAGTAGTTGTTTAATTAAAAAAATGCTTTTTTTTTTTTTTTGCACGTGCCGAATATAAGCAGCGGGAAGGAAGTCGACCCTATTTCTGGGAACGCTGCTGCCGGTTTGATTCGCAGACACGACTAATGAGTCACTTTGACGTGGAGACTCGCTGGCGGGGTTTCCTGAGGACGGCGGGGGAGGGAGGAGGGCAAAGAAGGGCAGTTGGGGTTTACTGTCGCTCCTCCTCTCAGGGTCGAGCGCCCTCCAGAACGCGCCGAGATGTGAGAGATCGGCTTCCCCGCGATGAAAATGTGACGTGACAGGCAGCAACGGAAGTGACACGATGGTGGAATTCTAAGACGCAGCAAGCGCTTGCCTTGCAGGGATTTAATATTAGACTTTCAACTTGCTGCATTTTGTTTCATAAATGCAGCATGTGTAGTTTGTTTGAACTCCAGTTACCTCGGGGGTGCCCGACTGATCCGTTTAAAGGGCTCATCTCACCTGCTGGCGGCCCGGCTACATCCAGAAGGCGCACAATTTATATTCCCGAACCCCGAACTTTATACCTGCTTCCCCTCTTATGGAATGTTGCTCTTGGTGAGGACCTGGGTAATTTACTCATCTAGATGTGGGATCATTTACTCATCATCTGTTGGGCTTTTACTTGCAGAATTCTGCCCCCTGTCTGTTGCTAAATACGAAAAGCTAAACATTGGATGCTCAGCTCAGGATGATGCAGCGCAAATTCCCACCATCGCATTCTGTGACTCCGTTTTGGGTTAAAAGAAAAACAGAGACTTGAGGTGAGGTGAGGTAACACTATTTATTTCAAGAAATAAGTGCATTATAAGCCTGTTTTTTTTATACAGGGCCTATATTATTTATAGTAGTGAATGCCGGGGCCAGCAACTCATACAGGGGTTTGTACAGGTACGACTAATTTAATGCGCTTTTGATTTAATTTGAATGTATGCAATATTTATATGCATGCATTCATCATGTTCTTAATGAAATGTTTCATTTTCTTAATAAAATCATATAAAAAGAAGAACTAACAATCAGGTACTCCAAATAAAAATAAACACATCTGTAAATAAAGTTCTCTAAAATGCACTTTTGCATTATTTATATGCATGCGTTTATTATGTTCCATGTCATTTTCTTGAGAAAATAATGTGAAATAGTACATTAAAAATAATGTATTCGGAAAAAATTAACACAATAATATAAAATTAAATAAATATTATATAAATGTATACCTTAATATTATATATATATTAATATATTAAATAATTATTAAATTACTTGAAATAAATAAATAAAATCTGATTAAATCATAAATTACTCTAAATAAATAAATAACAAAAAATACATTTTAAATGTACTTTTGATATTTAATGTTATTTATTTACATGCATGCATTTATCATGTTTATCCACATTTTCTTATAATAAAAATAATATTAAAAAAATAAAATCACCTAAATAAATATATAATAAATACATTTTTAAAAATCTCTAAAATTCACTTTGGACGTGTAACTATGTGTTTTAAAGTGATTTAAAATATATATATAGTAAAGTTTTACACAAATTATGGGAAAATGTAGGTCTCCTTTTGCAGAACGAGAGCGACTCTTCACTGATCTGCTCCATCGTTTTTTTCTCTCTCAACGAAGAAGATGCAGAGTGAGGGTAAAAGAGCGCATAGATGCTGACGTGCATCTAAAACACAAAGCAGAGCAGGCCATTAGTCTTGAAAGGCTGTGAAGAATCTTGTCAGTCAAAAACATCACCTTGGGCTCACGTTTCATCTCAATAGCACCCTGGCAGGGGATGATTGACAGGCGGCTTAAAATTAGCCGTATAGTCTGCAACCACAACACTTCTAATGATGATAAGCGGCTTTAATTAACCAGGATTTGCAAAGTTTTCTGTGTTGTGCGGAATATATTATCATAAAGCTGAAACAATTGCAGCTAATCCTCATTCATATTTGCCCTCCCACATTGCATTGAGGTTTTATTGCAAGGCATTAACCCTTACAGTAGCGTTCAAAATAACAGCAGTGCAATGTGACTAACCAGATGAATCACTGGTATTACTATATTTTTATTGCTACATGGCAAACACGTAGGTGCGGTAGATTCCCAGAAAACAAACAAGACCCAGCATTCATGATATGCACGCTCTTAAGGCTGTGCAA
Organism: Oostethus manadensis; assembly: GCA_024372805.1. Taxonomy (NCBI): domain Eukaryota; kingdom Metazoa; phylum Chordata; class Actinopteri; order Syngnathiformes; family Syngnathidae; genus Oostethus; species Oostethus manadensis. The sequence continues at coordinate 1,208,483 of QODF01000057.1, forward strand.
TTAGGCAAAAGGGGCTTGTTCAAAAAAATAGAAGTGTCTGCCGTTTACTTTTGAAACTCGAAACTATTTGTAAAAACTTTTTTGTTTCTAGGATTTGGCAAACCTGTGAATGACTACACTAAAATTTGTTTTCTTATAACTGCTTCACATCTGTGTGGCATTGACTCTGTATGGAATCAAATTACGCTGTTCTAACCAACGTCTTGAACAACCCCTTTTCCTCAGGCTTTCAAAGAGAATTGCATGTTCAAGAAGTGCTGATTTCAATATACTAATAACAGTCCTTACTTCGGTTAGTCACGTTGGACTGCTATTATTCTGAACTGTATATCCGGTTGCAGCCGCAAGGTGGTCTGTGCCAGTCGTGGCGGCAAGACCCGAACCCGGACACCGGGGGTTAGGGCTGCGCTCAAGCTGAAGAAGGAGTCTTATCGGGCATGGAAGGCTTGCCGGACTCCCGAAGCAGCTGACAGGTACCGGCAGGCCAAGTGGCATGCAGCTTTGGCGGTGGTCAATCACAATCACTTCTTCATGGACAGAATTTCTAGGCGCAGTCAAGGTGTTGAGGGAGTCCAGCTTGGTGACCTTAGGATCTCATCTCTGCTATTTGCGGACGATGTGGTCCTTATGGCCTCATCAGGCTGTGACCTTCAGCGTTTATTGGAGCGGTTTGCAGCTGAGTGTGAAGCTTCTGGGATGAGACTCAGCACCTCCAAATCCGAGGCCACGGTTCTCAGTCGGAAACGGGTGGACTGTACCCTCCGGGTTGGGAGTGAGGTCTTGCCTCAGGCGGAGGAGTTCAAGTATCTCGGGTTCTTGTTTACGAGTGAGAGACGGTTGGAGCGTGAGGTTGACAGACAGATCGGTGCAGCGTCAGCAGTAATGCGGTTGCTGTACCGCACCGTCGCGGTGAAGAGAGAGCTGAGCCAGATACCAAAGCCAAAGCTCTCTGTTTACAGATCGATCTACGTTACCACCCTCACCTATGGTCATGAGTTATGGGTCATGACCGAAAGAACGAGATCGCGGACACAAGCGGCGGAAACGAGTTTCCTTCGTAGGGTGGCTGGACTCACCCTAAGAGATAGGGTGAGGAGCTCGGTCATCCGGTAGGAGCTCAGAGTAGAGCCGCTGCTCCTTCACATCGAGAGGAGCCAGTTGAGGTGGTTTGGGCATCTAGTCCGGATGCCTCCCGGGTGCCTCCCTGGTGAGGTGTTTCGGTAATGCCCAGCCGGGAAAAGGCCCCGGGGAAGACCTAGGACACGCTGGAGGGACTATGTCTCCGGTGGAGTTGGACATCCTTATGTTGGAACATGGTGTTTGTTAAGGACAAACTGTAATTCGCACAGAAGTCCAGCAACAACACACCACACGGGTTCAGGTCAGGGAGGCCGTTCCTCCCAACCACGCCCCTCCAAGTCTCACTGTCATTGCCCACATGGGCGTTGAAGTCCCCCAGCAGAACTATGGAGTCACCAGCTGGGGTGCTCTCCAGAACCCCTCTGATAGACTCCAAGAAGGCTGGGTACTCTGAACTGCCGTTCGGCGCATACGCACAAACCACAGTCAGGACCCTTTCCCCAGCCCTAAGGCGTAGGGAAATAACCCTCTCGTTTACTGGGGATGACTCCAACACAGAGGCACCAAGCCGGGGGGCTAACAATAAGCCCACACCAGCTCGCCGCCTCTCCCCTGCGGCAACTCCAGAGAAGAACAAGGTCCAGCCCCTCTCAAGGANGTCCCTCTCAAGGAATTTGGTTCCAGAGCCCAAACTGTGGATTGAGGTGAGTCTGACTATATATAGTCGGAATCTCTCCGCTTCTTCCACAAGCTCGGGCTCCTTCCCCACCAGAGAAGTGACATTCCATGACCCAAGAACCAGGTTTGGCCGCCGAAGACCAGGTCGCCCGGACACCCGCCCTCGACCACTGCCCAAATCACAAAGCATCGGACCCTTATGCTTTCCCCTGCAGGTGGTGGGTCTGCGGGGGGGAGTTCCCGTGTGGCTTCTTCGGGCTATGCCCGGCCAGGTCCCACGGGTGAAGACCTGGCCACCAGGCGCTCACCTGCAAGTCCGTCCCCCAGGCCTGGCTCCAGGGTGAGGCCCCGGTATCCCACGTCCGGGCGAGGTGCGGTCACTCCTCTTGTGTTTTTTCAAAGAGGTCTTATGAATCACTCTTAGTCTGGCTCGTCACCTAGAACCTGTTTGCCTTGGGAGACCCTACCAGGGGCATAAAGCCCCCGACAACATGGCTCCTAGGATTACTCGGGCACTCAAACCCCTCCACCGCGGTAAGGTGGTGATTCACGGAGGGGAACGACATATCATTCCACACAAAAACAGTAAAGTCAAACCATCCATCATTATGCGATTTGCAAATCGAAAACACAAAACTGATTTACTGAAACAGGGTAAGAAACTTGACGAAAAAGATTGCAGATATTGCAAAAGATGCACGATTGTTGAAAAAGCTACATCCCGTTGTGGCAACTTGGGTCCGGAACTGCAGGATTTGGAGAAGGGTGAAAGAAGGAAGAAATTCAGTGCAAGTGAAAAGTATAAATGATCTTGCAAAATGTAGACCAACAACATAAATAGAAAATGCTCTCTGTAATTAAGATAAAATGCCATAATCAACATATTTCCTCAGAAAATACACTAACATGGAACTAAAGGATAAAATATACGATATAGATACACTTGTTGATCAACATATATTTAGCGTAACAAATACCTGCGAATATTATAATCGAGAATCACTGAATGAGAAAAATGTGGAAAACAATGCTATATCTATTATTCACGTAAACAGTAGAAGTATACGCAATACAATTTCAAAAATAAGAAAATACCTGGGTGAGTTCAAAAAGAAGTTCAGTATCATCGCAGTAACAGAGACGTGGTTTAAGGATGAAATCATGGATGAGGTTCAAATCGAGGGGTATGAACTTTATTCTTTAAACAGAAAAGAGGAAAGAGGAGGAGGAGGAAATTACATCAACAGAATAAAAAATATCCTAATAAGTTGTGTTTATAGACCACCAGAGTCTTGCGTAGCATCATTTATGGAAAGATTAACTGACCAATTAGAGATGAATAATAATAAAAAAAAAAAATCATGTGCGGTGACTTTAGCATCAACTTGGAAAACATAACAATTTTTTTTTTTTGGTCTGTTTCCTTTAATAACTAAGCCAACAAGAATTACCTCTCAAAGCGCCACCATAATCGATAATGTTGACAAATATGACAGATGACATTAATCTGAGTGGTATCTTGATGATCGACCAAAGTGATCATCTACCAATTTTTACCATGTTTAGGTACAATCATTGTAAAAATATAACCAATAATGCAGACAAGGCAAGAAGAAACAGATCATTAAAAGCTGTAGAAGCGCTAAACAAAGAAAGAACAGGAATGGGAAATGGTGCATGTAAAGGATGCAAATGCGGCGTTTAACGCTTTTATTGAAACAGTGATGGAACTATACGATCAAAACTGTCAAATTATATATTGTAACAAAAAAAACAAGATCAGCCATGGCTCTCACAAAAGGGATCAAAAATGCTTGCAAGAAAAAAAATGATTTATACAGACAGTTTATAAAGACCCAAACAAAAGATGCTGAAAATCGGTACATGAAATATAAAAACCAATTAAAATGGATCATTAGAAAAAGAAAACAAGAATATTACAGTGAAAAAGTCAATAAGAGCAAGAATAACATTAAGGCAACATGGGGAATCATTAATAGGGTTATTCAAAGTAATAAAACAAAAAATGTATACCCAAATTATTTTTTTAGAGACAATTGTGAGATATCTGGTGAGAAAACAATTTCCAATGCAAAATTTTATTTTGCAAAAATAGGTAGCACCATCGCAGAAAAGATCCCAATAACACTACAAAACAGATAAAATATTGCAGATGACTGTGTAAACAGTATCTTTCTTACAAATGTTGAAAAAGAAGAAATACTTAAAATTGTAAAAAACAGAATTGAATCTGTTATTGAACCTTTTACATATATTTGTCATTTGTCACTGACAACAGGAATTTTTCCAGATAAAATGAAAGTGGCTAAAGGTTACAAAAAATGGAGACAAACACGATTTTTCTAACTACAGGCCAGTTTCCTTGCTTCCACAATTTTCAAAAATCTTAGAAAAGGTGTTTGCAATTAGACTTTAAAAAATTTATACAAAAAGAAAATATTTTAAATAACTGTCAGTATGGTTTTAGGGCAAACCATTCAACATCGATGACTATAATGGAACTAACTGAAACTATAGCAAGAGAAATTGGCGGTAAAAACATTCTTGTAAGCATTTTCATTGACTTACAAAAAGCTTTTGATGTAATAAATCACTCAAGATTACTCTAGAAACTTGAAAAATATGGAATAAGAGGATCGGCTCAAAAATGGCTCAAAAACTATTTAGAGAGCAGAAAACGGTATGTTCAAATCCACAACACCAAGTCGGACCTTTGCGACATCAGTTGCGGGGTGCCACAGGGCTCAATACTTGGACCAATTTTATTCATGTTATACATGAACCACTTTCCATAAGCCTCAGGTGCGCTTCAGAGTGTTCTGTTTGCCGATGACACGACGTCATTCTATTCAGCAAAAACTATGCAAGAAGTGGGACGTACAGTGAACGAGGAGCTCAAAAAAATACAACTTTGCTTCGACCAAAATAAATTAGCACTTCATGTTAAAAAAAACAAACTATATTATATTCAATGATAGAAAGAAAAATATTGATACATCGCTAAAAATAGATGGGGTGGACATAGAAAGAGTAAAAGAAACTAAATTTCTAGGAGTCTTCATTGATGAGGACCTGAGCTGGAAATCACATATAAATTTTACAAAGATGCCAAATCTATTGCTGTTTTGCTCCTGTTGTTCAACAAGTTCATAAAAGCTGCAATAATGAAGAAGTATGAGCAGTTAGAAGCTTCATAAATTGTAAAATTGTCAGTCAAATGTTAGCGATGTATGTTGGGAAAGACTGGAAACATCAAAATGTCAAAAATG
>QODF01000057.1:1219894-1287728 GCA_024372805.1 Oostethus manadensis
AATCTGTGATCTACCATTCATCAGTTCAACCAATAAACATCATAAATGTAACAAAAGTATGAACATCAGTTCCATTCAGACAACTTGGTGGGAGTTTCTTAAAAAACAACAAATGTTCCCTCTATCCATGTAAGCTGACACCCATCTGGAACAACCCTGACATCCTACAAAATAAAAGAATGATAAACTTTTCTCTCCGGAAAAACAAAGGGATAAAACACTTAGATAATATCATAGTGGAAGGAAAGTTTGTGTCATTTGATACGCTCACCTCCCAATATGGAATCAGCAGCAGCAAATTTTTAGAGTACCACCAAATCAAATCTATAATAGGAAAAAAATACACAATCAATTGAACCTGCAAATGCCAACCAAGGTGGCAGAATTCTGTAACCTCTGCGCCCCAAAGTTATTATCAAAAATATATAGGCTTAACAATAAAACAGAAGAATTAATACACCTACCAACTGCAAAATGGGAAAGTTAAAAAAAGGGAAAATTTGGGCTAAAAAAATACCTTAAAAAACTAAAACAAGATATAAAACAATAAAAAAAATAAAAAAAAAAAATTTTTTAATAAAATAAAAAAACGATTAAGACAATACAAACCAATCAATAGGAGACCGCAGTGGGTGTCCAAACTTATTGCTGTGGGAAAACAGAGTTAGTGGAATACACAGGAGGACCTCCAGCACTTGTAGCTTGTAGTCCCCCCCGATAGCTTGTCATGCAGGATCCTCCTTTTCAATGTTTTTCTTCCCGGAGAGGTATCCCAGCCGCAGGTACCACAAGTCCTGTTCCGTGATCCCCAAGATCGTTTGTTTCCACACAGGTAAGTCGTCATAAAATTCCCACCCAAAGTGGTGACTCCAAGACCATTTAAAAAGGATAATAAATGAAAAGATAAAATGAACTCCTGACGTTTCGCCTCTCCGGCTTCTTCAGGGAATGTTTGTTTGGGATGTGGAGAGCCAGTACTTTTTAAAAAGAAGATCATGTGATCTTAGCATGGGAGGTGATTGGACCAGTGCCCATTCTCACCTCTCATTGGTCCAACCTGTTTGTCCCCACAATGGAATGAACCAAAAGCCACCTCATTGTTCCAAACCCGGGAAAATAAAAGGCATAGTCAATGGCTCTCTTGACTTCATTGCCCATGTGGGCAATGACAGTGTGACTTGGAGGGGCGTGGTTGGAAGGAACGGCCTCCCTGACCTGAACCCGTGTGGTGTGTTGTTGCTGGACTTCTGTGCGAAACACAGTTTGTCCAAAACAAACACCATGTTCGAACATAAGGATGTCCATAAGTGCACCTGGCACCGGGACACCCTAGGTCGCAAGTCTATGATCGACTTTGTGGTCGTATCATCAGACCTGCGTCCGTATGTTCTGGACACGCGGGTGAAGAGAGGCTGAGCTGTCAACTGACCACCACCTGGTGATGAGTTGGATTAGATGGCGGGGAAGGATGCCGGACAGACCTGGCAGACCTGGCAGGGGAAGCAGCCCCCAGTTCACACTGTTTACACTGCGGACGGGGGCTTGCTGACCTCGACTGTGGATATAGTTGGTCGGTGGAAGGAATACTTTGAGGCCCTTCTCAATCCCACTGACATGCCTTCCGTAAAAGAAACAGAGTCTGAGGATACGTACGTGGACAGTTCTATCACCGTGGCTGTGGTAATTGGGGTAGTAAATCACTCCCCAGTGGCAAGGCTCCGGGGGTAGACAGGTTCCGCTCGGAATTCCTCAAGGCTCTGGATGTTGGAGGACTGTGTTGGTTGACACGCCTCTACAACATTGCATGGAAGTCAGGAACAGTACCTCTGAACTGGCAGACCGGGGTGGTGGTCCCCATTTTTAAAAAGGGTGACCGGAGGGTGTGTTCCAACTATAGGGGGATCACACTCCTCAGCCTTCCTGGGAAAGTCTACTCCAGGGTGCTGGAGAGAAGGGTACGACCGTTAGTCGAACCTCGGTTAGAGGAGCTGCAATGTGGTTTTCGTCCCGGTCGCGGAACACTGGACCAGCTCTACACCCTTGCAAGGGTACTCGAGGGTATGTGGGAGTTTGCCCAACCAGTCTACATGTGCTTTGTGGACCTGGAAAAGGCATTCGACCGTGTCCCTCGTGGTGTCCTGTGGGGGGTGCTCCGGGAGTACGGGATTGATGGTCCGCTTCTACGTGCCATTCGGTCCTTGTACAATCGAAGCAGGAGCCTGGTTCGCATTGCCAGCAGTAAGTCGAGCTTGTTTCCGGTGAACGTTGGCCTCCGCCAAGGCTGCCCTTTGTCACCGATTCTGTTCATAATCTTCATGGACAGAATTTCTAGGTGCAGTCAAGGTGTTGAGGGAGTCCAGCTTGGTGACCTTAGGATCTTGTCTCTGCTATTTGCAGACGATGTGGTCCTTATGGCCTCATCAGGCTGTGACCTTCAGCGTTTACTGGAGCGGTTTGCAGCTGAGTGTGAAGCTTCTGGGATGAGACTCAGCACCTCCAAATCCGAGGCCGTGGTCGGAAACAGGTGGACTGCACCCTCCGGGTTAGGAGTGAGGTCTTGCCTCAGACTTCGGTGGCTATCGGGTGAATGCAGAATTGCAAGCTCGGTCCAACATTTGGGTGGTACGTTTTTCTTAAAATTACTAGACCAGCATATAATAATTATATACTCAAGCTAATCCATGCTGCATATTCATCTGTGGCGTCCGGCAGGCTGGAGATGCTGCATGTTCATAACTTCTTAACATCTGTGTGGCAAGGAGTCAACCAACTTGTGGCACCTTTCAGCTGTTATTCCACTCCAAGATTCTTTAACAACATTTCGCAGTTCATTAACAAATCTTGGTTTTGTTTCGGAAACAGCTTTTTTAATGTCACCCCACAAGTTCTCCATTGGATTAAAGTCCGGGAATTGGTCTGGCCCCTCCATAACATGAATTTTGTTGGTTTGGTTTGCTGGTTTATTAAAGGTCCTTGTCTTGTTGAAACACCCGTTTCAAGGGCATGTCCTTCAGCGTAAGGCAACGTGACCTCTTCAAGTATTTTCACATATGCAAACTGATCCATGATCAATGCTATGCAATAAATAGGCCCAACACCATAGCAGGAGAAACATGGCCATGTCATGCTTCTTTACTGTCTGCACTGTGTCCTGTGGCGTGAATTGAGTGTTTGGGGGTCGTCTCACAAACTGTCTGCGGCCCTTGGACCAAAAAAAAATGTTTTACTCTGATCAGTCCACACATATGCCTTTTTAACAGAGGGACTTAGCGGGGGATTCTTGTAAATAGATTAGCTTCACACACAGGTCTTCTAACTGTCACAGTACTTACAGGTAACTCCAGACTGTCTTTGATCATCCTGGAGCTGATCTTTGGCTGAGCCTTTGCCATTCTGGTTATTCTTCCATCCATTTGGATAGTTGTCTTCCGTTTTCTGCCACATGTCTCTGGTTTTGCAAATATGCTAATACCAGCGATTAATCTGGTTAGTCACATTGGACTATTAATTTGAAAGCTACTGTATGTGACATGACTTGGGGTGTACAATCACCGGCTACAACCTCCAAGTTTAGACATAATTAGTTAACCACTGCTGTCTAAAATACCACAGTTCTCAATCAGGTGCAGGTACTGTATCATATACAGTCCTGCCCAACTACTTTGCGGTTTGAACATCGTTCCCTCACGTACTTGCCATCACGACTGGCACCGACCACCTTCCGGCCGCAACAGCGACTGGTTGCCTCAACATTCGAGGCACGGAATATAGACATGATATCCCCGTCCTCCCCGGGATCCGGGCCATGCTCTGCCGGAGGTGAGCTTTGAAGACTCAACAAATGGGAGACTCTACCGGACTTTCCTAGCACACCATCACTACATGTTTGGGTCTCCGAGGTCTGTCCGGCATTCTCCCCCGCCATATAATACAACTCATCACCACGTGGTGATCGTTTGACAGCTCAGCCCCTGTCTTAACTTCTGTGTTCAGAACGTGTGGACTTCCTGATGTTCGAACATTGTGTTTGTTGTAGACAAACTGTGGTTCGCACAGATGTCCGACAACAACACACTTCACTGGTTCCGATCGGGGAGGCCGTTCCTTCAAATCACTCCCCTCCGAGTCATGCAGTCATTTCCCACATGGGCATTGAAGTCTCTACGTTGAACTACAAAGTTACCAGCTTGGATGCTCTCCAGCACCCCTCTGGTAGACTCCAAGAAGGCTGGGTACTTTGAGCTGCCAGTCAGCGTGTATGCACAACCAACAGTCAGGACACTTTCCCCAGGCCCAAAGGCGTAGGGAAATAATTCTCTTGTTCACCGGGGATGACTCCCAACACGGAGGCACCGAGCCCATAAACCCACGCCGCCTCGCCCCTGCAGCAACATCAGACTAGAACAAGGTACAGCCCCTCTTGAGGAATTTAGTTATTGATCCCAAACTGTGGGTCAAAGTGAGTCTGACAATATCTGGTCGGAATGTCTCCAACTCTCGCACAAGCTTGGCCTCCTTTCCCACCAGAGAAGTAACATTCTATGTTCCAAGAACCAGATTTGGCCGCTGAAGACCACGTTGCCTGGAGGCCTGCCCTCAACTGTCGCCCAAATCTGCTTGTAGTGGGTCTGCGGGGGGAGAACCCGTGTGGCTTTTTCGGGCTGGGCCCAGCCGGGCCCCATGGACGAGCCCCTCCCCTAGGCCTGGCTCCAGGGTGAGGCCCCGGCATCCAACATCCGGGCAAGGCGTGGTCCCTCGTCTTGATCATCTAGGTCATGGGTGTGGACAGCAGTTTGGGCATCTTTGCCAAAGCCACTTCCAAGGACACAGCAAAAGCTGCCACAGAGAAGTCTGGTACGAGTAGTAACAGAGATATTCCTACAACGCGATCACAGTTAAGTACCGTATGTCATGTGAACGAGGGTGTGTCTGTGTGCAGGAACCGCAAAAAGATGACTACGGCAAAGGAGTCATCTTCTACCTGCGAGACAAAGTGGTGGTGGGGATCATCCTGTGGAACGTTTCCAACAGAATGCCCATGGCTAGAAAGGTGAGCTCCATCCCCTTTGGGAAGGACGACATTTAAAGATGGTGGCAAAGAACTAAACTGTTAAATTGCAGATTATCAAAGATGGCGAGGAGCATGCGGACCTGAACGAAGTCGCCAAGCTATTTAACATCCACGAGGATTAGAGTCCCAACATATATAATATGTTGGGCCGCACGGTGGCTGCGTGGTTAGCACATTGGCCACACAGTCAGGAGATCTGGAAGACCTGGGTTCAAATCCTCCCAGATTCCAAAAACATGCATGTTAGCTTCATTGGCGACTTTAAATTGTCCATTAGAGTACGACTCTCGCCCAAAGTCTGCTGGGATAGGCTCCAGCATACCCGCGACCCTACTGAGGATAAGCGGTATAGAAAATGAATGAATGAATATAATATGTTTAAGATAAATACCCCAAAAATAAAGCAAAATTAAACATAGGACCATACATAAGTGAAAATAAAACCAACACAATTAAAAAAAATAAATATAAGTGCTATAAAATCCCATGCTTGGTGTGTCTCACACAAATCCACACATTGTTAATTGAATAAGTCAAACATGCGAGTAAATGTCTCATTGGCCCCCTCTGGTGGCCGCACACCAACACTACATGCCATGCATCTCAGGTCCCAAACAAACAACAATACATATAAAATAAATATCTAAATAAATAAGATAAAAGGTACGTACACATAAATAAGCGTGTGATTGTCTCTTGTTAAAATATAGGTCGGGAACGGAACGTCCTCCGAATGCTTTTCCGCGCCCCCGAGACCGGTTCCGCTGTTAAGAACATTTTAATAAATAAATCAATGAATACATAAATATAGGTGCTAAAAGAGAGTAAAAGTGCTATAAATAGAAAAAGTGCTAAAACGGTAGTAAACTCCATGCAATAGGATTAATAAAATAAAAGCACAAAATAAAATAATAATAATAATAATAATAATAATAAATAAATACATATAAGAAAACAATTTAAAAAAGATCCCCAACGTAAATCCTTTGGCAGTTTTTACATTGAAGGGTTAGGGGTTTAGGGTTTAGGGGTCAGGGTTAGGGGTTAGGGTTTAGGGTTTAGGGGTTAGGGGTTAGGGTTTAGGGGTTAGGGGTTAGGGGTTAGGGTTAGGTGTAGGACCAATATAGCGGGGCACTTTGTAAAACAAAGATCCCCTCACACTGGCACAGGTGGTATTTTTAATAGCCCCGGGGATTTTTAAGAAAGAAGTGAAAATTTTGTTTAAAAAAAACAAAGAAAAAGTTAAAATAATTCCCTCCCATTTTGCCCAGCAGGTTATGTTAGCAAATATTATGTTAGCAAATATTAAAAGTTTATGAAGCAAGAATATCACAATATTAAATCATAAAAGACATACAATTATAGGAATAAAAATCATAAATAATCATAACAAATATATAAATAGAAACATGTGCTTAAAAATAGGTGCTTTATAAAAAAAACAATCCAGTCCATTTCTAAGACCATAAATATGATAAAACATGCAATTCAGGGGAAAATGTCTCCCTCTAGTGGCAGTTCATAAAACCACACTCATGCATAAACGAACAAAGCCCTATATAAAAGCATGCTAAAAACTAAGAACACAAAGCACATACAAAAAGTACCTAAAATAATAAAATATATAAATGTATAGATATACTTAAATCAATTAATAAACTCATAAATAAATATGTGATTATTTCTCGCTAAAACGTCAGTTTCATCCTAAAAATGCCGTCCAGTGGAGAATAAAAGCCACTGGTCTGACTGGACGGGACCTCCAGTAAATGTAAGGTTTGGCTTGCGTCTGACAGTTGTTGTGTGACAGGTTAAAATTATTGATATTAATTTAAAAGTGTTTTGTACACAAGATTGGAAAAGCAGATTACAAAGATTAAAAAGGGGTTAAAAGCCGATTAAAGAAAATATACAGTTTGTTTAAAAAAAAGTAAAAAGATTAATATTTTATTATTTTGATAAATGATTGCTGCGTACAATAACATGATTGAAGTACTAAGGAAAATACAATGTGTACAATTTACATTTTGTCCTGCATCTTGATGTGTGAAGAAAACCCGCGCATCCAAAAATCCTAACTGTGTGTTGAGAGTGATGGATTTCATGGATGGGTGATGTGTCCCCCGGGTGTCCAAGAAGATCTGGAACTCTTCCTTGGAGGCTCCCCACACCCCAAAGGTGTCATCCAGATATCTGGATGCTGTTCCACGGATCTGTAAATAATATTTCCCATTAAATTCAAAATCGTTACAGGTGGTCCGGGCGCTCGGAGTCCGGATATGCACAGAAGGACTTCTGTGCAGCCTGCAGGCCCAGCTGGGTTTCTATGTTTGTTTAGAGGGAGGTCATGTCTATCGCAAATAAAAGCGCCTGCTTTGGTACTCCCATTGCTCTTAACTTATGCACAAAATCATATGTCATAATAATGATTTCAGAACCTTTATCAGCAGGTTTGATGATTATGTTTTTATTGCTTTTCAGTGACCTCAAAGCTTCATAATGTTCTTTGTCTAGGTTGCAGTGATGTGGCGGACGTACCCTACAATGGGTGAGCGCAGCGGATCAGAGCCCTGATGTTCCGGGAGGCCGTTTCCAAGGGGGGAGCCCAAGTGGAGGGATTCATAAAAGGTAAGTGTGGATAGTTTGTTTCATATTCGAAGTGATCCAAAAGTCTAATTCTTCTATGATATTTATATCATAGTCCCTTTGGAGCTCCTCCCTGTCCTGCTGCTGTGGAGTGGGAATAAAAGTTACTGGTGTGTAAAGCAGACTCCACCCCCGGGTCAATGGTTTTGTCCGGAGGACGGGGTTCAGATAGGGAATTATTTGGATAATGAGTATCATTTGGTATATTTCCCTTCATCACATGGCTGTTGTGGATCCTGAGTAGAAGAAGGTAATAAGTCAATGGTATCCTTATGGGTTGTTACCACATTGTTCCAAAATCTCTCATTATTTAATAGGGTTATTGCTATGGGGTTAGGATTGGGATTAGGGTTAGGGGGGTAGGGGTGTGGTTAGGGTTCGGGACAGGGGTGGGGGTAGGGTTAGGATTAGGAGTGGGGTTAGGGTTAGGATTGGGGGTGGGGGTAGGGTTAGGGACAGGTGACGATGGGGGTAGGATTAGGAGTTAGGGTTTGGGGTTGGGGTTAGGGTTAGGTGTAGGGACAATATAGCGGGTCACTTTGTAAAACAAAGATCCCCTCACACTGGCACAGGTGGTATGTTTAATAGCCCAGGGGTTTTTTAAGAACAAAGTAAAAAATGTTTTAAGAAAAACCAAAGAAAAAGTTGAAATAATTCCCTCCCATTTTGCCCAGCAGGTTATATCGGAAAATATTAGGATAAAACTGACTTAAAAGTTTAAGAAATAAAATTGCCGTCCAGGGGAGAAAAAAGAACCACTGGTCCGGCTGGACGGGACCTAAAGTAGATGTAGGTTACTTTGGTCCTCAGGGTTTGGCTTGGGCAGGAAAGGAGATTTCCCCAAGGCCGGATGTGACTTCATGCCCTCAAAGTACTTCCGGGGCCCAGGAAATGGTTCCGCCAGTTAAAAACACGCTAAAAGAAGTAAAAGTGCTATAAATAAGTGCTGTAAAAAAGGGTTAGGGTTAGGTTTGGGGTTATGGTTAGGGTTAGGGCTAGGTTTGGGGTTATGGTTAGGGTTAGGTTTGGGGTTAGCGGTTGGGGTTAGGTTTAGGTTTGGGGTTATAGTTAGCGGTTAGGGTTAGGTTTGGGGTTATGGTTAGGGTTAGGTTTGGGGTTAGCGGTTAGGGTTAGAGTTAGGTTTGGGGTTATGGTTAGGGTTAGGTTTGGGGTTAGCGGTTAGGGTTAGGTTTGGGGTTATGGTTAGCGGTTAGGGTTAGGTTTGGGGTTAGCGGTTAGGGTTAGGTTTGGGGTTATGGTTAGCGGTTAGGGTTAGGTTTGGGGTTATGGTTAGGGTTAGGGCTAGGTTAGCGGTTAGGGTTGGCAGTTAGGGTTAGGTTTGGGGTTAGGGTAGAGGAAGGGGTTAAGGTTTGGTTAGGGTTAGGTTTGGGGTTAAGGTAAGATTTAGGACTAGGAAAAGGTGCTAACCTATTTGCACTGGCCATCGATGTCCCTAGTGAGAATGTTCATTTCTCATTCAGACCCTGGGGGTGAGCAGTGCTTAATCTCTGGATCCATATCCTTTCTGATCTTTTTCTCAGGGGCACGGACCACTGCGGGTTGGCCTGTAGGACCATGACCCTGAGCGATCCCCATCCGCGCTCCAGGAAGTGTTTGACCAGGTAAATGTATTTTTCTTTCTCTTTTAGGATGTTGTGTCTGTGTTGGGTCATCCTAATCAAGATAGTTTTACCCGTCTCTCCCACGTAGTACCACATTGTTTGCAGGAGATTAGGTAGACGCAGTTCTTGCTGTGTACGGAACCTGCAGGGTGAGCTTTCAAAACTTCTCCAGTACATCTGTTTTGTACATAAAGTTTTTGCTCAAAATATTGAGCTTGGTGTTTAGGCTCAGCTTGTTTCAGCGGATCGAGTTTAGCTCTCACCAAGAGGTCCTGCAAGTTCTTGTTCTTCCTAAAGGGGTCACAAACATCACCTCCTTCTGTGATGCCCTGGGGGCCGCAAACTCCACAGTTTTAATTACACTTATTCACTATACATAAACCCATGGGACCTCTACAGGCGCCTGCCAACAGTGTCGGGAAAGGAAATGGCCCGCGGCAATTGTGTCTGGGGCAGCCTGGAGCTCCCAGGGTGTAGCATGGCCCCTGCTTTGGGGGGTTGGGTGGATTCTGGGCCCGGGGGCTCGGGGACGGTTGTCCTGCTTGCCCGAAGCTGGCCGGCCTCCGGCGGGTGTTCCGGCGGTTGGCGCCCAGGCACCCCCTGTGGCCCTTGCTCGGCTGCCGAGTGGCGTCCGGCCGGGTCTCCCTTGCACCTCTTCGGAGTGGACTTGCGGTTGCCTCTTGGGGTGGCGGGGTCGGGCCTTCCCCTCTGTAGGGAGCCTGCTGGGGGGCCGTGCTCCGGCGTCTTCCTAGTCGGACCCTCGCTTTTGGAGGGAGTGTGGTTTGGGATGCATGGCGGTGTTCACCACGAACATCTCCTCGTTCTCTGTTTCGCTCTGATGCGGTTATCCTGTCACTGCAGAGTAATGTAGATTTAATGTAGATTTGTTGCACGTGTCATCGGGATGGTCATTGTTCAAGAGGTTCTGTTTCTTTTCTCGTTGTTTTTCTTGTATGTTTATCATTAGTAGTACATGTGTATGTGTGTATACATATATATGCACACTGTATGTGTGTGTGTGTATGTATGTATGTACGGCATGGATATGTGTATGTATACGTGTATGAATATGTGTATATGTATGTATGTATATGTGTGTGTGTGTGTGTATGTATATGTATATGAATGTGTGTACATGTATATTAGTATTATCTTTTTTTTTTTTTTTCCCCTGTATTTTTGCTCATTTTGCTCTGTGACTGTTCTGGTTGTTGCTGAAATTGTAATTATCACGGTTGTTTATAATATGGTTGAAATATTTTTGTGAGGTTCTTCTGCACCCTTTCTTATATCCCCCACCCCACCCCCCACCCGACCCTTTTCAGGTCAGGTCCGGCATCGAAATGTGGCGCAACAAAATTCATAATAAACGCAGTCAAATGTCAAGGGAGACTCATTTGGATTATGAAGTCTCCCTTGGCAAAGAAATTTGGCTCAGCATTTAACGGCAGCTTGACTCCCATTCAGCTGTTATAATGCTGGACAAGACAAAAAAAAAAAGCATATGCCATTCTTGTCTATTTGGTGCATTGCTGCCACCTATCGGTGACTAATCCGCACTGTCATATGTATGTATATGTGCATACTGTGTTACGCCGCTAGGGGGACCCCCAAACACTTAAATTGGCAGTTAACTGCCATGGACTCTCAGTTGTCCAGCACGGCTACTGTGGACAGAAATGCCTCACAACGTTTTTAATTGTATATTTTTGGTACAGGGTGAAATTGTCCACATTTAAAAACTAAAACCACCTCGGGTAATAAGATTATCTTGTATTTCTTATTAGAATTTTGGATGATATCTGAATATATTGTAAAATTGAGCAAAAAAACCCATGTTTATGTCTCGTGTCATAAACAAAATTTAAAATGAGACAGATGAATGCTTAATTACATAGTTTCAATGTTTTGTGCTCACAGCTTCCAGCACACTGGAAAATAAAACATAGTTTTTAACAAATATTTACTCACACAAAGCAAAGCTCAATGAGAAGAATGATGCGAGTTGTTCTGTTAATTCAGTCCCCTGCGGCATCCATCAACACCACCGTCCGGTCACAGCGACCTTGGAAACCCAACAAATCATCTTAGCTGATTCTGCAGCAGTCCTCCACTTGCAGGTTGGTGGATCTCTCTTGCTGTGGCTCACCCAGAAAGTCCCAAAGAGACAAACTCTTGTCTACAGGGTCGCTTCAGTGGCTCACCGCAAGTAATACTCGATGGCTGCCGAAAAAGCAGCAAAGCCTCCACAGCCCAGGACCCCAGCCTTAAGACCAGCTACAAATATGCAAAAAAATACAAATAAAATAGAGTGGACATGAGAAAACAGTATATACGTGACATGTATGATACTATGGCTTACACACCGCGAAACCCAATTGCTCCACCCGTTATACAGCCGCTGTACACTGCATTCCTCCAGTCAGACTTTCCTCGGTGCTGCAAATAAAAAAAAAATGGAGTAATAACATCATCATGTAATGATATAAATATATTTTTTGATAATGCACAAAAAATAGACATAAATCCAATAATTTGGTATATGATGATGGTATAATAATATATTATATTATTATTATATAATATTTGGATTAAGTATCTGACATGAATGTATTTATATATGTTTTTTTCTTCAGTTTACTGTGCCCAGTGTGGGGGCTATATCACCGACGTCACCCCGCCACCAGCGCGCCCACGCATGCAAGGAAGAGTTGCGGCGTTACCGATTCTATGATGCACTCCGTACAGGAGAACATCGCGCCCACGATAGCGAAATTCTTGGCGTAGGACATGCCCCTCTGCCCCATGTCTTTGAGGACCTCTCGGGCTGTTGGCGTTCTCAGCGGGTCTTTGGGATCGAAACCAACATTGGTGTCAATGCCTGCGGTGAAAACACCGAACGCTCCACCGAGGACAAACCCTGTGGAAAAACAAACAAGAGGATGTAAACACAAACTGTGCAGCTGCAAAGACAATAACAAACTACAATATTACCAGAAACTAGCGTTATAGGTTGCAAAATGAAATTGTTATTAGTGCAAAGTACAGTATAATATTTAGAAATTGCAAAATAAGAAAACAAGAAACATGGTACCAAGGCCGCACTTTCGACACAACTGCTATGTGAGAATAGCATATGTACACGTGAGCTTGCAACAGCAAAACAAATCATTTCTGCCAGAATTTCATTCAAACTGCGGGATGACCCTCAAATAGCGACACTGTGCTACATATGAACAACTTGAATTCAATTGTTTACCTCCCACGCAGGCCAAAACAGATTTGAAAGCGCAGCTCTCCATTGCCCTCTCTATCCTCTTCTGCTCCTCGCTTTTAGGAGGCACCGGGAGTCCTCCCATAATGCCGGGGTTCATGTCCCTCACGGCCCTCTTGTCCCCGATAAGATGATCCAGGAGCATACTGTACTGAATCGGGGGGTTTCCCACGCTTTGACCAGCCGGAGCAGGACTTCTCGAGTCCGAGACGATTGACTCTGCGGCACCCGTGGAGGCCGCCATGTTTGTCAATGTGACGTCGCTTTAGGTAAATGTAGCTTTAGAAGACGTGGGGGCAGATTCGTCACATTCGTAATGAAATGCGTTGTAACACAAAAACATTACAACAACATACAGTACAACACAATATTAATAAAAAATATTACAACGGGGTATTAGGGCCACATAAAAGAAATACAATTGTAATTTTACGAAAAAATCATGAATTTTGGGGAATAAAAATCGTAATATTACCTTTGACCCAGATGTTTCAAGCAATGTCTGTTACAAAGGGAGTATTAAAAATCACCAGACTTCGACAATAAAGTCATAAAATTTATTCTTGTAATGTTACGAGCTGTTCCTCGTCAATGCACGACGTTATTGTCGTAAATGTACAACTTTATTCTCAAAATCGGATAATTTTATTACTAACAGGCATCGCCTGAGACAGCTATTAACACAGGTAACTTGTGTATTAACATGATAAAGTCGTAACCTTACTCTCCTAATACTACGAGCTGTTCCTCGCCAATGTACGAAAATAACGTAGTGAATGTACAACTTTATTATCGAAAAGTGATTATTTAAATACTCCATCCTAACAGGCATTGCCAGAGACAGCTATAAACAAAGGGGACTTTGCTGTGGGTCAAAGGTAACGTTACATCTTTTGTATGTAAAATGATGACTTTTGTCTTGGAAAATTACGACGAAAATTACAACTTTTAATCTCGAATTCTTAAGATTTTTTTAAATGTAGGATTAATGCTTCGTCATACGGTCGTGCTAGCGTGCCGTTGTAAAATACAATTCCATTTTTTTTAATTGCTTGTAAAAAAATGTACTCGCAGCACATTCGAGCAAATATGACATGGACATCTTTGTACGTCGCATTTTGTGATACAAACCGATGTGATAATGTACTACTACATACTACTATAGACGACGACATGAAAACAGTCACGACACGTGTTGACACACTTGCACTTCATTTCCCACAATTCCTCCGGAGCACTGCGCCACGCGCTCCTCCTATCCCGTGGAGCGGCAGGCAGGCCAGCTGTGTGACTACACTCGCGCTCAGGAGGCGGTGGAGGTGGCCGCCTGCATCCCGGATCATCAACGACAGCAGTACCGCCGCATTACCGAACAGGTGAGAAGAAGCCTAAAATGGATGTTTACATAAGTGTGTCTGACACTGGGGCGGGAGTTTTCTCCCGAAGGGCTTGTGTCACGACAAAACGTGTAAACTTTGCCTTCCGTGTGTCTCTACCCGGGTATAAATTGAGACAAATTGGCTCGGATGTCTTGCTAACATTGGCGCCAAAGGGCGACGTTTCAATGGACGGGGGAGGGGGGGGGGTATTTCGACGTCTTTAGACGAAGGAGAGGACAGGGGATGGCGTTTAACGTCTTGGAGGGCCCGTCCGAAATCCCCAACCAATTATTGAATCATTTTGTGTCTTGCCAGTGTTCTACCTAATCAATAGTCTCCATCTGTTGTTGGAAAGGCAACAGACAGACCGCCCTGTGCCTAACTAGTGCAAATGTCAGCCTTGACACACCTGAGTGTGTTTCCACTTATTCAGTAGCCTGAATGTTCAGTCAGCTTGAACAACAGCAACCTAATCACAACTATGGCCTAAAGTTTTGACATCTCCCGCCTCCGAGACACTGAATCCCGGCGTCCGCTGTTGGCGGATGAGCCATCAGGAGGGTGTGCGCCCCACCTAGTCCGGTTAAAACACGCCAGAGTCCGTTGGGTGAAGAGTAAACATGGGCAAGCAACGGGCCAACACACCGGATATGATGGCACCAAACGTGATCTTAACCGGGCGGTGCCTTAGCGACACCCAATAGAAGAGACTTGAGACTAAGGACTAAACTCTACAGTATAGAGCCCGATGAAATTACATGTTTCCTTTTTACCCTTACATTACCAGCGGCGAGTATGCGTTTTTGACAGTAAATAAAATGTCTGTTAACTAGTTATTGATGCCATGCAATATTGGCCAATGTTGCCCAGAATCCCAGTAACGGATGTGGCTTGGCTAGCTTTTCTAATAGGATGTCATTCGCTGCACACAACCTCCTCAACAAACTGTGATGTCCGCGCTTGTAGTCAAGGAAGATGTCATTCAAAATGGAGTCGCAAGAAGAAATACTCCCTATTTGACTCAAAACCTGGACGACGTCGACGGGCGTCGCGAAACGCTCGGTTGCATTGACGAGCGGTAAAAGCACACACAGCCCTGCGAGCATGCTCTGCTAAACTAAGGGGCCATCCTTACTGAAATGTTTTCAGGTCAAGTATTTAATCATTTCAGCCATTCTTCCACACAAAGTGTCTTTTTTTGAAAAAGTGTAGATAAGCGAAACCGCTGTGGCGATGGCGTCACCGACCCAAAACCCACCCCGGTTAATATTCTTCTGGTGTTTTGTTGTCCAAAATGACTCGCAGATGTAATTCCGCTCTGTCGTACGTCTAGATGAAAGCGGAAGACGACGGACTTCATGCGCATTCATTTGGATAGTATACCGCATGTGATTCTCCCATAACTGAGCGGTCCGCCGGAGGAAATGCACACCCACACAAATGTTTCTTCTCATCACCATGATGCCGCGATTCTGTTCATGCGGGAATTATAGCATTTCGGGTAGCTTTACTAAAGTGAGGGCGTTATTTGGACCGCATGACAGTGACCACCAAGTATCTGTTATTTTTTCGGTCCGGACCGTAATACCGGACTACTGGCAAGTAAAAATTCCCTTTTTGTCTTTACGTGATTGTCCAGCCATTTGTTCCTCATTAGCGAAGCAGCCAACGCGGCTGCGTTGTTTGTGCTTTGTCAGTGAAAGCTTGCTTTTTACATCTTTAATGGCCTGTTTTCCTTCACTCATCAAGCGACGGGACGCCACCCCGCCGGTGTTAAGTGGCGCATGAACCACATGGTTGCCTCACGGCGGCCAACGACATTCTCATTCATCCGAGTCATTTTAGTCAGTCACAACCGGAACGCCTTAACAGCCCAGTCGCTACTGATTCTACCCGAACCTCTTCAGGATGTCCAGTTGCCATCGATTCCATGCGCCAGGATAACAGTTAGAATTATTTTCACAGTCACAAAGGTAAGGTGAAGTTGTTGTAGTGCATCCTATAATACGGTATATGCACTACAGTCTTGTGTTTATGGAGCAGAAACTGCAGGCGTCTCTTTTACTCAACAGGGCAACAAATGAGAGCTTTATGATGTCAGGGCGGGGGATAAAAAAAAAAAGAGTATACGCACATATGCACCAGGCGTTGCAGTGTGGGCAATGTAAATGTTTTTTTTGGAGCTAAATTAAGCCTTTTTTCTCCTCATGGTTAACCATACCAGAGAAGAAAACAGTTGGAAGTCTGCTTTTGCTGCATACTGTCGAACTGGAGTTCATGTTTACATAAGTAATATTATGGGTTGTTAGAACTTAGCTCAGAATGATGTATTTATTTTGACATTTGAGATCAAATATAAAACAAAAATGGGTGTGTCATTAAGGGAGACTCTGCCTTGTGTATTTGTATTGCTCCATAAAGTTCGGTTTAAAGTAGGGTTGTAACTAATGATTTTTTTCGTAGTCGATTAATCTGTAACTTGTTTTGATTAATTGAGTGATCGGTTATGCCCTAGACCTTGGGTGTCCACAGGGGGCCATTTGCAACTCTCATTTTTTTATTTGCCTATAAAAATATAAATAAAATGAATAATTAATGACAGCAAAAATTGAAAAATCAGCACACAAGAATGAAGTCAAAATATTAAGAGAAAAAAATGTAATGTACCAAGAAAAAGTCATCATTTAACAAGAATAATGTTGTAATATTATAAGCATAAATAACGCAATTTTAGTAGCATATATTTGGGCCGCACGGTGGCTGAATGGGTAGCATGTTGGCCTCAGTAAGTAGGTTCTGGGTTTGAATCTCTGTTGGGCATCTCTGTGTGGAGTTTGCATGTTCTCCCCGTGCGTGCGTGCGTGGGTTTTCTCCGGGTACTCCGGTTTCCTCCCACTTTTTAAAAAACATGCATGTTGGGTTAATTGGCGGCTCTAAATTGTCCATCAGAGTGTGGATATGTGAGTGGGAATGGTTGCTTGGCTGGCGACCAGTCACGGGTGTACCCCGCCTCCCGCCCAAAGTCAGCTGGGATAGCCTCCAGCATACCCGCGACCCTGAGGATAAGCGGTATAGAAGATGGATGGATGGATATTTGAATAGTAAATATATATATTTTTAAATAGGTTTTGGAAAAGTTATAATATTATGAAAATAAAGTCAAAATATTATGGGAATAAAGTCAAATTACTAGAACGAAATTATAAAGATTATTTAAAAATGAAAAAAAAATGCAGAAATGGAAAAAAACGGCTAATTGTATGAGAATAAAATCAACATATAAAAAAGAAGTTGTATTATAAAAACAATAAGTTAAAATTTATAATAAACGTATTAACATTAACATTATGAGAAAAAATAATTTTAGTCATTGAAATTTAAACAAAAGTTTTAATATTATGATAAAGTTTAAATTTTCGGAAAATTGAAATAGCAGAATAGTTATGAAGAAAAGTCTAAATATGTCCCGTGACAGCTCAAGATATATGCAAAACAGTAGTAAAAAACAGTCATACTATGAATGAGCACAGAGAGAAACATAGTTTCCAAGGGCAGATTAATTAAGTAAATACTCATATGCTTGATAAAAAGTTGATGAAACACTCAATATTGCACTAATTTGCTGACTATGGCGTTTGTTTACCTTATTTGTTAAATATTCTTGGCCTAAAGCATTTTTAAGCATGAAAATGGTCCACATGGAGTAAAATACAAATACAGTTTAAGGCAATACAAGACGTTGATGAAGTGCCTACACTGGCCACTGACCACTAGGTGTCACTAGTAACACGCACCAGATGATTGCCAACAAGAAGCATTTTTGATTATTTTATAGTTATTTATCTCACAACATGCACAATAATAACAGTAATAATAATAGTCCTTATTGTATGTATTGTAGGGGTGTTATTTCATGTCTAGAGGACTCTAATAATGGTCAAAATTGTATTGAGTCAGAAACATGTTTTCTATGATCTAACTTTGAAAACATTCCGTTTATTAATTTTGAATCCTACCTTGAATCCAAATTCACTCATTGCAGTTGGTTCTGGAACCAGATAACCGCGACAAACGAGGGACTACTGCATTGACCTACACCAGGGGTCGTCAACGTTTAGCATCACGAGAGCCATTTTGGCCCGTTTCCACCAAATGAAAACTCACTTGAAACCACAAAACCCACTGATGGAAAAACCTGGTCATTCCGTATATTCAGGCTGACCTCATTCTTTGAGCACATAGTGTTGCTGAACCCAGACCTGACCGACTGCAGCTACCTCCTATTTGCTTTGTTACCCCCAGGGGGCCAGGCAGTGTATATCAAAGTGGCACCCCACATCCTTCAGTTTTTTGTATGCTATATTTATTATTATTTATTGGAGAACTACCTTCCAGCAGGTTGCAGTTAATCTGTGATGATTTTTTTCAATGAAACATAAATAATTTCTAAGCAGTTTTGCGTTTTTGTTCCCTTACCGTACTGACAATGAAGCGACGCGTGACATTAAAGTCGAACTGTGATGATGGCGCAGCGTTACACCCCTAAATGACTCTAGTATTTGTTTTCTGTCGTCCTCAGTTTGAATCATTATCCAGGCACTTCCTGTCATTTCCTGCTATTTGTAGCTAAGGGGTTGCCTGGCGAGGAGCCGTGTTCAGTTGCACATAGGTGGTATAAGGCAAGATGTGCTCATTTGGAAAAACTGAATCTGGTTGTCTTAATCCTCTAAAGGGAATTTGTGGTCTTTGCAAGAATGCCCCATACTTGTGTCCTCAATGTTCTTCTATTAACGGCACGCTAAGGGACAGAGGATCTTTATCTACAGACATTTATGGTGACCTTGCGATGTGGTACCAAGGGTGGACTTGCCGTTCTAAAATGTGGTAGCGTAGACGAAGTAATTAATAACATCACACATCGACTTGTTCAGGCCCTGCCCTTGAGCATAAGCAAATACAGTCCCGTTCTCAACAATAGTGCCGCTGAATGTTGGTTCACTTGTTGTACAGCCTTAATGGCTTTCAACCCCCCCCCCACCCCCTCCAAAAAAAATTGGTCTGCGGTGTTGTTTTAACAGACTCACTTTCAGGAAGCCGCGTTTGCCTGCACGGAGCTAAACTGGCACGTCCTTTACCGACTTTGGAGGAAGCTCTAATTGTGATGGCCCGATAGGAAAAGCAACAAGCGCTTGAGTCTAAGTATCATTTGATTAAATAAACAGACTATTTCCACGATCTGCATATTCTGCAGTCGCTTTCCTGCCAGACTCTGCGTCCTCGATATTTTAAAAGGTTATTGTCTGCAAAGACTGTATATGGGTCACCTGGACCACAGTCGACGTGAAATTTCCTTTTACGCTTCCTCCTCCTTGAATGCATGAAGAATGTCTTGAAGAGTTGTCTCTTCTCAGTAAACAGGACAAGCAAGTTTACAAAAGGTGAGCACAAGTAGGGTGCGAGTTGATCACATGACTGCAGCGGTGCATCTTGGCCTGGCACTTGCATTTCAGGGCTTCAAAGTGGAAAATAATTGAGTTGTGTTCACTGCTTCTCACGGACGCAATGCAAGCGTTTCTATGGAATCCGCCCACTCACTCTCTACGCACACAGGAAAGCAGCTGATGTTTCTGCAACATGGCTCAGGCCGTCTATCAGACGACAACAGGAAGTTTTACCCTCGTGGCAGACCGACCCTAAGAAACTTCAAACACAACCTCAAGCTGATGAACTTTGAATGAGTCCTGTCCACCTTGTCTTACATCACCTACCCTTTTGGGGGACTTAGTGAATGCTTATGACTATGGTGAAGTGGCGGAGTACATGGCTGAACTCAGCCAACATAAAAAGAATTGTAATTAGCTAATGAGATTGCATGTTGGTGTAAGTCTTATTTCAGTGAATAATGGACGGATGGAAGTTCTAATTAGGGGTGTACCAATATTGCAGCCTTGAACATGGGCCAATACCAATATATAAATCTGATATCAGCACAAATCATTCATTCTTTTGACTTATTTTGTAGTGTAGAATATTAGAAACGTCTTGATCAGGTGATTTCTTTAAACAGATAACAATCAGCAACAGTAGGTATGAAAAAACGGACCCATTTACTTCATTATGCATTTGAGGTATAGTTGTGACCACAGTTTAGTGGCAGGTAGGCATAATATAGCCAGGTTTGGGATTTGAACGCGACTTTACCCATCACCCACAGGCTGGTCCAGAGCAATGGAGAGTGTGGAAAAGAGGTCAAGAAGTGTGTGCAGGCAGGCTGGAATGGGTGGAGAAAAGTGTCAGGTGTGATGTGTGATAGAGTCTCAGCTAAAATGGAAGGAAAGGTACGAAACTGTGGTGGGACCAGCGATGTTTGGTTTAGAGACAGTGTCGCTGACGAACAGCCAGGAGCTGGAGGTAGCAGAGATGAAGATGCTGAGGTTGTCTTTGGGTGTGACCAAGATGGACAGGATCAGAAATGAGCACATCAGAGGGGACAGCACATGTTAGAGGTTTCGGAGATAAAGTCAGAGAAGCCAGACTTAGATGGTCCGGACATGTCCAGAGGAGAGAGGTAGGAGGCTTAGTGGAAGACCAAAGAGGAGGTTTATGGATGTAGTGAAAGAGGACATAAAGGTAGTTGGCGCAAGAGAACAGGGTACAGAAGACAGAGTTAGATGGAGGCAATTTTTTCAAAAAGAAGAAGAGCTAATGACTTGTTGTCATCCCATGGGAGTGTCCTGCTTGAAATACCCAATGAGTTTGGTCACGTCAGACTTTCCCGGATCTGTGTTTCACTCGGCTCCAACGTCTTGTTCAGACGAAAAACACGCTGTCGACTTCTCTCCTACTCCATGGTTATTTGTTGTGATCACGTGGGCTCTATCCAGCAGCTGGGAATGAGAAGTAGGTTGCACCCAGTTTTGCCACCAGTCAAAGGACACACACAGGCTGCGATAGACCACCATCTGAACTATTTGGGTCTGTGGGAGGAACTGGAACACCCAGAGAGAGCACACATGAGAGTGTGAAGACTTCAAACAGAATGGCAGTGGTAGCATCTAACCCTCAAATCAACTGAAGTCGCGCTACAGCGGTTGGGATATAATTTTTTGCATACAATGCTCATAAATTGCCGCACACTGCAGCTTCCTCTTTCACATTTTTGGGAAGGGGTTTTGTGACAAGTTAGGCATCAATTTCACAACCCCCAGATGAAAGGGAACATGTAACACAAGTCTATGTACAATAGACTTTGTAGCACATTGAGCTCATGACACGAGACCAACTTCCAAGACCCAAGTGCTGCATAGATGCTGACTTGGTTAGGCCACTCATGTATGACATGGCATTTTCTATAACATAACTTGTTTTGTAATCACACTTTGATTACTGTGGCGTTTTTGTGCGGCGAATGCTTTTATTAGCAACCATTTGGGTCCACAGTCCAGCTGTTGAGGTATTGTTATTGTAACAGGATGACATATTGGCTCCACACCGGCAAACTGTCACCGTTTAAAGATGCTCCCATCAAGAACCAATAAAGAACGGTGGGTGAATGGAGCAATGACACGAACCGAGAAGGTTGAATTTAATTATTATTCCCGTCACTATCTACTTTTGTAAACTCAGTGTTAGAATCGTGTTTGTGTAGTTGGAGAAACCTTGGTTTGTAATTACAATGGTGATGGGAGAAAAAGAGTATCGTAAAACCATCGACTCAGCTGAATGACATTCATTGCGCTTGCATTGTGCATTGGTTTTCACACCCCATGGAGCCAAGCTGTGTAAGTGGAGAGTTTGACTCAGGTCTTTTCCTGGAGAGAAGAATTGTGGGAGCAACCCAGACAGCAGTTTTTTTCCTAGTATTCATGCTAATAGTTCTGCCAATAAATTTGGGCTGGTGTGTGTGTCTGTGTGTGTGTGTGTGAGAAAGAGAGAGTTGAAGCATATATTATTTGGTGAGTTCCTCCACATTAGCTGGTGAGCTAAATGAGACACCTGTGATAGCATCACTATAATAAAACTGGATGCACTACAGTTTATGTTGACAACTAACTAGTGTTTTGAAGACGAGACATAATTTGAAAGACATTATTGTTATGATAAAAGTAAGTTGGCACCAGTGGTGGATGCTGGTCATTCAAGGAGGCGAAGTTCATTTTTTTCCAGCCTACACCGTAAATGTGTTTATTTTATATGTAATTTCTAGTAGTTTTTACCAAAGACAAAGACTCTGTGGATCAGTAAAGTCTCCAAATCAGTTCAGAACAACGCAATGAAAACCTTGGGAAATGCTCTGGTGGACGTTGATACTTGACGATCGCTGATTCGCTCATTTCACTGTGAATCAAAAAGTTATTCCGCCTCAGACAGATCATCCCATCATCATTCAGAGGCTGAGCGTCCGGCCCAGCCCACTGCCCCATAAACCAATTCGATGAGCGGGAGAAAGCCCAGCATTTATCCAATGACCGTCCAGTTTTGTGCAGTGGAAAAAATCTATCGTGTAAAAAGTGCTGTGATGCTGCGGGAATGAATGGGAAGGAAGTGGTGTCCGTTACCTGTGTTAAGTAGCTGATTCTGAACAAAAGAGGAAGGTTTTTTGTTGACATTTTAAGGGAGGAGGAATCTTAGAGCAATTGCCACTTGTTAGTTCTCGTGGGACAAAAACGAGCTCCAAACTAACCGCAATGCTTGTTTGTTTTAAAGAAATTGTCACTGCGACAAAAAAGTCACAGTTGGTGTATTAAGACCAGATGCTGGGCGGAAATCTAGCTAGCTGTCATTGATAGGCTTAAGTCTAAGTCACAGCCGATCATACTGTATGTGTTTTGCCGGCCTACGTGCAAATAAACACAATAAACGGAGGGCGTCCATGTGGCTCTGAGCAGCCGCAGATGTTTGTCTTGTCAAACAAGCTCCATGGGGGCTTAGGTTTTTTCAGATTGAAAGACACGCTTTGTGTGTCGTCCGTGCGGCATAAGTGTAATCTTCGTACATTTGCTAGTGTCAGGTTTGGGCAAAATGTCAAGTTTTTTGTACGTGGAACTTGCGGACACATGCTATTAGTGCAGCCAATGCACGTTCAGATATTTTGCGTGCTGAGATCTTACTCCTTTGTGCTCACCACAACCGCGTTCTCCACAAACAAACAAACCCCAGCAAAAAATTTAAAAAAATCGCACGGTCAAAAACTCACACGTCTGGTTGTGATCTTGGCATTAGCCTTTGACAAACTGTCATCAGTTGACTCCACATTTTAGAGACCATTTTCATTGTCACGGTAATAAGGAATGAAGATTATCAAGTCAAAGTCGCACATGCATGAACAGATGACAAATGTACTCGCAATGCCGCATATTTTAGTTGCAAAATACGACCATTTATTTCGCAGTCTGGAGTCTGGTATATACTGTGGCAGCAGTTAGTGCAGTTGCACTGTTGACAGTAGTCCACTTCCTGTATGCTTTGGAATACAACATAAATACTGGGGCAATATTTAAGAAAGATACTTTTTGTTATATATGTTAAATACTGGTTATATTTTACTCCTTTATCTAGACTGGTGGCTTGTATGACAGTAGTTAGATGAGGATTACTGTACATAAACTTGACCATTCAGGTGGATGATGATGTGGCGTTTTGATGTTTTATAACCAGTCTAAAGTCAGCCGATGTCGTCTTTTTTTTTTTTTTAAACTTACTGAAGTCAACAGCTTCTCAGATTCTTCCCTGCTTTTTAACTTTGTGTAGCTCAGTTTTAAAGAACATATTGGTAGTGGAATAGGGGTGTGGTCAGACCAAATATAGCCTCTCGCCACAATCTGAGGCCCGTTTCATTCCAGGCCAGAGCGCAGTCTTCTTTCTACCCACATGCTACAGCCTTGGCATGCCATAGGATGTGGGATCTAAATTACCATAAAATCCACAGTGACCCATCCTCAAGTCAAAGAAAATTTGTCACCAATGGTAAACACCTACTGATGTTTAAGCGGCATAGAAAATAGATGGATTGATGGTAAACACCTCAAACATCTGACTAATTTTTGTGAATGTTGAACCGGTTCTATAAATTACAGTGTGGAGTAGTTTGACGTACTAACTAAATCTTGAGTGCACACCCAGGTTAGCATTTTTAAATTAGTTTTGGTTTATGTTGAAATATTAGTGCAAAATGTCCCAGTTAGCGACCAGTCCAGGGTGTACTGCGCCTCCTGCCCAAAGTCAGCTGGGATAGGCTCCAGCATACCCGCGACCCTGATGAGGATAAGCGCTATAGAAAATGGATGGATGTTCCAATTAGCATACATTAGACTGCGTGAGTCCAACTGTGTTTATAATGTATGCTAATGCTCTTAGCAACCTGGTAGCTTTTGCTATCAGCATGAAAAGCTGAACTGGAATTCATTATCTCCCAGCTCCATTGCCCGTGTGTGATGTCGTCAGCAGTTGACTGTTTTTCTCTGCTAACCTACGACAATTACTCCGCAAGTCTCTGCTTTTCTTATTGGTCACGGCTCCAAAATAGGCCCTACCTGAGCCAAAGAAAGTTGCGAGTGACAGCATTTTTCTAAGGAAGGTGAGTAAAACAATTGCATTCAAGGAGTAACTCATAGCAAAACACGAGGTGCTCTCCTTGTAGATCTCGCAGCCTCATAGCCGTTATTGTTATATTATTGTTATATTGTTATATGTTCATGAATTGCCTTTTGTTTGTTCGTTTTTTTAAATGTAATGTAAAATATAAATGTACAAGTGTTTTTTGAGTATGTGGAACAAGTGAATTTATTCGGTTAGAGTGCATTTCAGTCTGACTGTTACGGATCATAGTCCACCCTAGGAGTTAGCTGGGCCGACCGGGATAAAATATTTTCCACAATGCAGGATTCAATATTAATAAATAGAATATTTTTGTAGTTCCAGCATAGAAAAACTTTCTAAATATATTTTTCAACCCTTTTCTCTCTATTATGTCGGACATGCCATGGCTGACTTCATAACTTCGTGCAGTGTTACGGTAACGTAATGTCTTGTCTAGTGACCAGAACATCACTTGTATTTCAGTATGTTTTGACTAATATTAGACCATAGTCGACCATGCAACAACAACCATTTATTAGTTTATTTCTGAAAAAAACCTGTGATATAGCGAGGGAGCAAGGGAGGACTTTTGAGCATCATTCAGTACTGAATAAGTGAACGAGCTGTCACTGACTTTTATTACTTATCCCCTCCGTACATCTAGATCGATTCTGTGTGACACGATTCATTTGTCATTTCTTGTGGTTTAAAGCCGGAAATGTATTTATTTTGGATCAATCACTCGATTGCCATCCGTCACACCGAAACGTGAAAATCGAAAAGACATCATTTTTCATAAGCTGCTAACATCTGCTAGCACTTATTCGGCCAGGATTTTCCACGTTTGTCTGGCACAGAGTGTACATGTCTGCAGAGAAACTGTGTCCTTGAGTCACTGAGCGCAGAAGTATTCATCCATGATTATACAACAGTGTGTATGATATTTAGTAAAGCAACACACACACACACACATATTTGTACTGTATATTGACTTTATTCCTATAATATAACTTTTCCCCAATCTACTTTAACGTTCCAAAAATTACAACTTGTTTGTTTCTCACAATATTTTTTTGTTTTAAAAATATTAAATTGACTTAATTCTCTTACATTACGGCTGATTTTTATCATTTCTTCTGCTGTTTTTCTGTAAATTTTTCATTTCGCAATTATGACATTATTCCCATAATATTTTGACCTTATCCCTATAACGTTACAACTTTTTCCTCGACCTAATTTTCTAAAAATTGCAACATTTCTTTTCGTCTTTCATGATATTACGACTTAAAAATATTTTTTCAAGTATTACCACTTGATGCTACTGAAATTATGTTTTTTTCCTCAGAATTTTATGTTATTTTTCTACAATTACGACTATTTCTCATTTAAATGCTTAAATACTTTGCAGTAATTTTACAATGATATCAGATGTTTACAATTTTGCTGTTGGCATTTTTTGTACTTTGTTAAATTATATTATTAATAAATAGGCTGCAGTTTGGACACCCCTGCTTTTTGCCAGTATTTCTACCTTTTTCTCGTAAATATACTGCTCTTTTTCTGTTTTTCTTGTTGTTTTTGACAGTTCCATTGCTTATTGTATTTTTAAAATGTGTTGATAAAAAACAACAACCGCAGGCCGTGTCCAAAGGGTTGTCCAAACTTCTTTCAGTGAGGGCCACATAGTGAAAAATTGAAGGATATAAGGGCCACTTGATATTTTGTAAAGCAACACATAAATGTCCTAAGAAAAACTGCATCTTGGCTTTGTGATATGATATGAAAAAGCCTATTAGTATCAACTTTGCTCACAATACCCATTTTTCTCCAAAAATTTAAACTTTCTTTTTAAATAATCTGTATAATTATATTTGTAATGATTTTTTTCCCATATTGATACTTTGGCACCAACCTAATTTTCCAGATTTTGTTTTGCTGTGTTTGTCATAATATTATGACTTTTAAAACATAATTAAAACAAATATAACTCTGAAATGACATTATTTTTCCTCATAATATAACAAGTTCATTCTGTGTGACTTTTTTACTTTATTTTTGTAAAATTACAGCTGTCCATTTATTTTCCCAATTATTTAAACGTTCTCATTATGAATGTTATTCTTTTTTCTCTTCATATTTTGACTATTTTCATAACACTAATTTCTTCTGCAACCTAATTTTCCAAAAACTACAAGTTGGTTTGTTGTGTTATTAGTTTTTCGTAACATTACTACTTAAAAAAAACCGAAACAAAACTTGTTTATGTAGTTTTTTTAGAGTGATTGCAATTTTTCTCTTAATATAATTTTACACTCTTCTTGTCAAATTACTGCATAGTTTTCCTTTAGTTCCTCTGTTTAGAGACAATAAAAAAACAGCTGCGGGCCGCACCTTGGGCACCCCTGCAAAAATACATACAACGATTTACTTAAAACATACCTCGTTGTAAAAGAGATCATGTCTTTTACAGCGAGGTACGTTTTAAGTATAGCATCGTCGGGCCGGCTTTTGTGTCCTGTCTGCACGCAAGACACACTTCTCAGATCTGGTGTGTGTGATTATTTCATCCACGCCCCAGAAGATAAGTGGTGTCGCTTGCTCGCCACTCTTCTCATCTTATTTCAGCACTATACTAGTCTATAGGATACGTAGAGTCTCGTCATCACGTCTGTGCAAACTATAATCTGGTTGAATCGAGAAACTGTTGTCATAGCTGAGCTTTTGGCTAAGCTAAGGTTGTCTCCGAGACAACTGGCTTTCTAAGTCAATGGGACACTGTTTGGGCTCCAGAGGACTTGGCCTCATAACCGCCGCAGGTGTTTTTGGTAAGGTCATATTTCCAAATTACATTGTATTAAAAAATGCCTTGCCGTCACCCGGAGTATAAAAGTGACTGATTAACTGTTTTGGAAGTCTGCGTCCTAGTACTATTTCATTTGAAAACATAATGTTCCACAGGACAGGACCCTCCTGATATTTGTCCGTCTGTGTTGGGTTCCCATGCCAGGCAAGGGGAATAGTCACAGGATGTTGCATGCAGAAAACTTGGAGTCTTATGATGCCGTCCATGACAGTAAACAGTATATTCTTAATCGGATCAGAGAAGCACCAGCACAAGCGAACTCTAACTACGATCAGTTTAATATACACTCGCTGATTACCTTTCTCCTTGCCCTCAAACCCTTGTGCAAAACTTGCAGCTTCCAGTAAATGAAATCCGTGGCTTAAAATAGAGAAGAGAAATAGGTTATTTATGGCTCCGCTCCACCCTCAGGGTAACTCCTTCTTATTCCTCCAAAGGCTTAGTCCCAATTCAAGGTCAGCGTTTCTCAGCTACTTATATTCTTGATCAATGACTCAGCCATTCCTCTGGGATCGACACAGCTATGAACCCAACCTCACTCTACTCTGTAAAGTGCACTCCCACTTCCTTCCATTTCCCACAGCTACTCTGACCAGTGTTCATTGCTGTGGAGCTTTTTCCAAAACATGTGATGCTCTGATGGTGTTTGTTGCAAGAAATTGCAGGACAACGTGAAAGTCGCAATACAGTCCCTGGGCTTGTCGCGGTTATTTGGTTCCAGACCTGATAGATTCATTTCCACAATATAGATTTCAATGTTAGTAAATGGAATGTTTTACTGTTTATGACTTTCGAACATTATTAGAGCGCTGTAGACATGAACTAACACGCCTGTAGTCCCCCTTACATTCCTATTATTCATTGTTTACATCACATTGCAACTCTTACACCGCAGGGACTCAAGACCCAAGCTAGCAAGCTGACCAGTTAGCCTCAAATGTTTTTCTTCTAAACTTAAGAAGCTAAAAACTTACCAATTCCACATGGAATGGGGGGAGAGTCACTGTATTTTTTCATGTCAGACATGTCACGACTGACTTCATGACTTGCAGTGTGGAGTTTCCGGCGCCTATTGTCCAAAATACTACGTATTACTCGTATTTCAATATGTTTTGGCTAATAATTTGTTATAGTGTACCACGAAACAGCCATAATTTATTAATTATTTTTTGAAAAAACGTGATACAGAGAGGGACGCCTGTAAATAATAGGGCTGCAATTAACTATTCTTTTCTTGGTCAAATTTTAAGACGCTTGTTGTTTCGATTAATCAATAGTGGTTTGGTCTGTATCAGAAAAGAGGGACAAATGTGGATCACTGTTAGCTCAAGTGTGTCAATATCTTGTTTTGCCTAAAAGGTAACAGGTCTGCGTTCTTGGTGACTAAGGAAAGACAAAAATCACATTTGAGAGGCTGAAATGAGAGCATATGTACATTTGTAAATTCGGAAACAATTAAACAAAAATTGTTGTTGTGTTAATTGGATAACCGATTAATCATTAATGACAAGTTGCGTGCAATATATAGTGTAATAGTAGTTTTCGTCTGTGTAATTATATTAGGGAAATGCAATATGTTGACGAATAAGTAGTAGTTAACAAAACATGTTAGCAAAACAGATTTTTACAGAAATATAGTAAAATAGCCTTTATTCTGCCGTAACAAAGTACTGCACATTTGCATTCCTAATGGAATATCATTAAGACTACATCAAATGTTATTTCAGTCTACCCAAAACATTATTAAAGTACACTCAATTTAGAGAAAATGGAAGTATACCAAAGTTTAATTTCTATAGTATTCTCCATTGTAAAATGTATACTGTAATAAATGGTTTATCCGTGGTGTATTAACTTACAGTATAGTCTATCTTTTGGCGTGAAAAATATAGTATTTATTATGTAACAATACACAAATTCCTGCATAGTTTGCAAAACAAAAACTACCAAAGATGGCGCAGGATGAATTTTTATGACACAAAGGGGGCACAGAATTGTAGGAACACCAAACAGGAAGTTGTTTAGCTTGGCTTATGTTGCAAGCGTCAGAGTGCTGGGCTTGGATGTTTAGCGGATATTAATAATACTTCCCTCGGAGGGAAGCGTATGTGTGACATTACGGGTTTTCATTGGCAGGACATTATATCTATACTTCCCGTTTCATCATGCATATATCTGTATGTGTGTGAGTAATGTGAACAACTATCTTTCTGTTGTCCCGGGTTCTTTTTCTTCCCATTTTGCTAACGCTGTCAATTATTTTACTTTTTTTTTTTTTTTGTGCAGGTGGGGTCAACTATCACACAGCCATGATGAAAACGGGCGCCACCAAGTTGGGGCTGCCCAAAGCGGGGCACCAGGAGCGGGCAAAGCAGGCCTCTTCTGCCTCTTGTTCCTTCTCCGCCGCTAACATGAGGACCTCCAGATCGTCCAACACGCTGGCCTCAGATCAGCGTCTTAGCAGGGTGAGCCCCCCCACCCTATTTACATAAACCAACATTTCCCCTGCCATTACTTTTGGTACTAACAGCAGTTATGTTTTTAGCTTAAACGAGCAAGTAGTGATGATTCCCTGACAAAGCCCGCACTGGGAGCCGCTGCCTCGGCCTCACGCATGAAGAAGACTGTGACCACCGGAGCCATCTCAGATCTTGCTGAGGCCCGCCCCCGTAGCCTGGCTGGTAAGGGACAAGATCTCAGATCTCATGTCTGATATTTTATGGCATGTTCTGTGTGATTAAAGAAACATTGCCAGAATATTTCTGTCAGGCAAGATGTCTATAGTAGAACTGCCCACTGAAGGCCACTAGAGGGCCACAACACTCCAGTAATACATGGCAGCCAGACAGTGTACTAACCAGGTGGTAGATTGTTTTCTTTCCATAACTAAGAGACTGACATTATTGTAATTGTATTGTATTTGTATTATTGTTTTGTATTGAGCAACATTATTGTTGCTCCTTAGCCGTTTGCTGAGCTGTGCCACGCGTTTTTGCTAAAACGTAGTAAAAGTAAATGGTTTTTTTTAAAGCTGATAATGGACACAAAACAGAATGACTGATACCATATCCTATATGATTATATTATTATTCTATATTATTTATGGGTATAGTCTTTATTTTCCAATTCCCATTACAGTAACACCTCTTTTATTGCAGTTAATTGGTTTCAGACTGGGCCGTGATAAG
This sequence comes from Oostethus manadensis, assembly GCA_024372805.1. Classification (NCBI taxonomy): domain Eukaryota; kingdom Metazoa; phylum Chordata; class Actinopteri; order Syngnathiformes; family Syngnathidae; genus Oostethus; species Oostethus manadensis. Next base: position 1,250,516 of record QODF01000057.1, read on the forward strand.
TGAATTTCAGCCAAATAGGATTCGTTATTTATAAACGGACTGTTTTTGTAGTGAGAGCATAGAAAGTCTGTTTACAACTATGAATTTTAACATTATTAGAGCTCTTTAGAGATGACGTAGCACCCCTGTAGTCACCTTTATACTCCTGTCACCCGGTATAGTAGATATAATAGGAGAGCAATTTCAGATAAGTAAGCTAAATAAAACATAAATAAGACTAGTGACCAGGGTAGAATACTACATATCATCACGTCTTTAATTGTGTCTTCTAAATGCCTTATACTTGTATTGTAGTTCATTCAGCCATTTTAATGCTTGAAAATGCAAAAAATACATAAAATGTGCTTTGACTAATAATTGGCTGTGTTCAACAACAAAACTGCATGATTTATTACTTATTTTCGAAAAAACGATAGCGTGAAGCCTCAAAATCCGAAACGCAAATTGGCGAACTGTTACTGTCGAGTCGTCTTGTATTGCGCTCTGATTATATTGCCCTTTTTCAATGACACAAAACATTGATGAGGCATTACCTTACATTATTACCTCAACACTGCATGAAGTCATGAAGTCAGCCCTGACATGTCCGACATGATAAGAGTGAAAACAATTTAGTGTGGAAGTGGTACATTTTTGGCTGCCTCAAGTCCCTGCAGCATAAGATTTGCAATGTGGTGTAAGCAACAAATAGTAGGAGTGTAAAGGTGACTAAGGAGGTGTTATTTCATGTCTACAGAACTATAATAAAGTTAAAACCTCTATTTAGAAAGTAAACAGGTTTTCTCTGCTCTATGAAAATATTTCATTTATTATCGCTGAATTCTATATCATGGAAATCAATGTAACACGTTTGGGTTTGGAACCAATTAACCACAATTGCCCATTGTACATTTCCCTCCGATATTACTTAGTTACTTATACTTTGCATATTTGATTATCAAAAAGTTTGCTAAATTCTTCAACCACAAGTCCCACTTGTATCCACAGTTACTTTTCTAAAGCTGCTAATCATTTTCATACATACAAAGCAAATGTCTAGCATTGTACCTTTTAGCTCATAGCTCAGTTATTTTTTCCACAACATTCATTTTGGAAAATTCTCATGAGAGCGGCGAGCAAATCTGTTTCTGCTAATAGCGGTTCAGTCTATCCGTGTTCGTATGCTGAGCTCCAATGCAGTTCTTCCTCTAAGGGCTGTTTTGCAGAATCAAAGATAATTGGGTTGAGACTTCAAACGAGCGGAGAAGCCATGGCCAAGTGAAAATGACACTGAATTGGGTCTACAGAACAACACAAGGTGGTTTTGGGCGCTGAAGCAGGAAGAGATGTGCACGCTTGGTAAAGTCATCATTCCTTAGATGCACACGCTGGCCTAGTTTTGTGAACCAATTTCTCGTAACCAATCATCATCCAGGGAAGGAGTCTTGCTAAATAATTCTGTGTCATGAAGAGACGTGTCTGCTAATCTCTTTTTGTTTATTAGTGTGGCGTTTGGCAGAAAAATAGCATGATAGGCTCAATTTGAGTGGTTTCAGATTTTGTTTCTGCAACATTCAGAACTCAGATATGTTGATCATTATATTACCATGTACTAGTATTTAACGAGAATGGATTTTCTTGTGTTGCATCCATGCATGAATGCAGCCTTAAAACTGACACTGCTCTTGCTAGGGTGGAGCGGGTGCTTTCGCTCAACGTGACATTCCCATCAGACCTGCTGTGTTGACACACATTAATGCACATCAACACATACGCACGCAGACGTTCCACCGATATGTCCAACAAGTCTGAAGAGTCAGCAAAGTCATCAGTCGTCAAGTGGAAAATGAAATCTGACGTGAAAGAGCTGCGATCCATCCATCCGTGCACTCAATGCTAAAGAGAGACTAGTCTGACAGGCTGCCGTAGTATTTACACAAGGGAAGTGTCTGAATTTGAATATGGATTAGGGTGCTGCACTTGTTGAAAAGTTGTATTCAGGGTCTGAACTGTCAGTGTCTGTCGCTGTAACTTTTCATACCAAACTACTGCATCAAAGAAGATCTCAGTGACCGAAATTGAAGTAGCCAAGTATAAACCATCAGTTGACAAACGTCACAAACACTCTACTGCAGTTTCCCTGATCTACCAGTAGGTTTTGTGTGTACGCATGCTAAGAGATAATGGAGAGAGTGCAAAAATGTAGGAATTTTGTATGGGATTTACTCTGCGTGGGAATGCAAAGTAAACACACGCTCTCTACGCACACAGTGTCTGGATTGCAAGATGTCAAAAAGAGCCAAAAATGTTGATAGCTCTTTTTCAAAGTCAAAGGTGTGATGCATTTCAAGTATTGTTTTTCCTGAAACACAAAAGATAATATGTCTGCTTTCATGGATCACTAAGGAATTCCAAAAATAGTTCCATTAGAGTGGCTAAAATCTGGATATTTATAGTACATTTTTAAATGAAACGATTAATCGATTACCAAAACAGTAGTTTATTTCGATAATCGATTTATCGATTAATCATTGTAGCTCTAAATAACATGGTATCATTTGTACATGCCCTGTAAAATTGTCTAGCTCATTTGGAAATGCGGATTGAGTGCAATTATTATTATTAGAGAAGGGAATCTTTTGTTTTTACCGGCATAGCCAAAAACAATCCATATCATCTCAAAAGTATATTCTTCTGGGACGTTTTCAGGTAATTTGCCTTTTGTGTAAGAAAGAAGGATGTGAATGACACCCATATTAAAGGGACTGTACGCAGCTGGCACAAAAACACAGGAACACCACCACCGACTAGCATTTTTTACCAGTGTTATAGAAAACCTAATTTTTTCACAATTACAAATTCAGCTAAATATAAATTAATGGCATTTGGCAGAAATTTGACTGGCTGATATTCACGTTTTCAAAGATGTGAACAACAATTTGTGTCCATATTGTTTATACTGTAGGCTACAGGTACAATGCCCCTTATCAGAGTTCTTTGCCATGAGGTGCCATGTTGAACTTCCGGTGACCAGTACGAGAGAGTGACAGAGTTAACACACTTGCTCCACGTTCACACCTAAGACCCTACAAAACTAAGGAGTCACATGACTCCAAGGAGGAAAAAGGGCTAATTAGGCCCAATTAGTACAGCTTCACATGTAGGTGTACTGTCATTTGCTTTTTTGTCTAAATTGTGGTTACATTCTGGTCTTGGAACATCTCTGCGGCTACAAATTCTGCACATCACATGAGTCCGCACCCTGCGTTCCTTCTTTTTTTGCATGTAAATCTGTAGTATGGGCTGACCGGGATGTGAGGGGTGTAGGCATGGCCTGGTTACCGGTTTTTAGGTATACCTAGGCATATAAAAGTTTGAAAACCACTACAATTTTGTGTTCTACTGTTTCTATGATATGAGAGAAAGTGGAGGATAAGCGCGGCCACTGCGTGGAAATACAATATGCCAATACTGTCCAACTCTCAATTTCCAAATCCGATATCGTCACGTATGTCCTGTCGTGGGATAACCACATATGTTAAAGGATACAGCTTCGACAGTTAGCGTCCGGACCTGGCTGTAAACGACATTGTAAAACATCCAACAAATACTTGGGATTGGGCGTGGCAACTCCACAAGTTTGGTGAATCTGGCGTTTGGAACGATAGAAAAGGGCTGCTTATCAAGTGTGATACACTCCGTGATTTTCCGTTTGATAGCTTTCATCCTGGGAAGTATTGAAGGAAGAAGTCTTGGTTCCACCTCGCATAACCAGATCTGGAGTCAGTGCAAACCGCAAGTTTGACATCCGAAGGAGATGCCACAGACATAACGTTAGTTGGGCTTGTTGATAGCCAAACACGCTTGTTTACGTGCTTCAGACACTTTTTGATGAGGTCATCATTTGCAAAAAATCAGTTATCAGAATCTCACACAGGCCTACGCCGAGATGGGTGTACTCACCTTTGTGAGTTACTTTTGAGGAATCGTGAGACTCTCATGTGCTTCAGTATACCTGGCTCCACAGCACGGTGCACTAACAAGCCCAAATTGTTATTTGCGTGAATGGCTTCGGACATGGCACTTAAGCAATTCCACCATGCTGTCAGACAACGGGTTAAAGCCCACCCTCATCCTGATGACTTATTTAAAATACCTCATCTATAATTCAGTAAAGCTTTCATAGGCGGAGGGGCCCCTGTGGGGGCGCGCAAGGGAAAGAGGCGTAAGGACATAGACTGTCCCCGCTCTATAAATAACAAGCCTGGTGAGGGTACAAATACACCCTTTCACTCGTAGCATTTAATGAATTAAGTTATTAATGGTTCTATTATAAATATTACCATAAATTAAGATTAAGGTCATATTTTCTATAGTGTCTTCCTTGCAAACTTGGGAGCAGATTGGGAGCTTATTTGAATCCGGAACAGTGTAGTATTGATATTTGGGTTTTACAAAAGACACCTGAGGTACTGGACTCGGCTGTAGCAGATGGGCGGGGACGTTTAACTAGAAAATGTATGGGACTTGGGACACTCATATCTGTCAGATGAATTAGTCACATCCGCCTCAGTCCACTGGGATGCTTCGGTTTGCTCGGCCGTGACAAACCCAACCCGACACAAGCAGTAAAATGATGAGTTTTTGGCTTTGATGTGCGTGCAACCGATGTCTGTCCATACATTGTCTGATTTTTTACGCGTATAGTGTAAAAAGAATAATGACAATCCAGAATGCGTGTACTATTTTTGAACGAGAACACACACGGGCCTGTTTAAGGTTTTGGCACCGAGGCGGAAATCTGTAGTGCTGTTTTGTATTGCAGTATAATTCCCTTTTCTGAACACTTGTGACCCTTCAGTCCATACAAATGCATGGATGATAGGCATCGACACGTCTTGAAAGAGGCCCGTCGTGCCTGCAGAGATGGAGGTCCTGTGGTGAGGAGAACATTCTTAGCAGGATTAGGGACATGTTTGTTTACCGAGGTCGATGTGCTGAACCAAGTGAAGGGAAACAAAGAGAGGTGGATGGGAATGAGTTATGTTTGTTACGTTCTCAAGACTCGGAAGCAGCTAGAAAGGTCTAAGCTGAAGCTGGACAGAGAAATACCTAAGAACAACCACAATGTTTTATCACGAAAATCTGCATCACCCCTAAATATAAACCTATGTTTAAAAATCTTTTTGTAGTTGAATCTCATTTGTTAGATTTGTTATCCATAAAAAAGAAGGGCACTGCTAATGGCGATCCTTAAAAATAAACAGGTCTCATTTGCAATTTTTTTTTCTACCTCAAAGAAAAGGAAGGGGGGGAAAAATTATGGATGTCCCGATACAATCTTCCGGATTGCTGTATTTTAAAGACTGCATAGGAGCGCCTTCTGCCACGAGATCGCTGCTGTAACTCTGGGCCACACTCAAACATGGTAGGTCCGGTAAATGCGCCTCAAAGCTGGTTGCCACTCGACTCCCGCCACCTGGATTAAGGAGAAAATGCACCACCGCCATGAAAACATATCAGCAAGGTACTGTGATGAAGTTAAGTAGTTTCCCGTTGGACGCTGGATAGTCAGCTCCGTAGTAACAGCACTAGATTCCCCTTGCAGTGCCCGGACTCCTCTGTCATGGTGCCAGGAGCTTGCACGGGATCAATAAATTGCTATTGCATTGAAGAGTGTGTCAAAAAAAGTCATATTTTAAACCACAAATTGATGTATAAGCATGTCAAATGAATGAATCATTCCACGTCAGGATGGCTGTAATTCAGTTGCCCATTTATTTGCATGTCAACACAGAGCACTCACAGTCCTCCCCGCATGCACCGTTCAATGACACATCTTTCCAAAATCAAAACAATGTTGTTGCTCATACTACATAGTAAAAAAAAATAAAAATAAAAAATCAGCAATGCTTTGGTTGCATTATTTGGAAAGTTTTGAAGAGCCATTTTAATACCCATATTCACTTCCAAAAATGTGTGTTTGTATCAAAAGATTATTATTATTTTTTTAAAACGCATTGGATCGGAAGACTATTAAAGTTGGATTGGAAGCAGGATCGGATTGGATGCAGAAAAATGTGGATCGGGCTAATCCCTATTAGATTTACAGTGGAAAATATAGTTTTTGTAAGAATTAAGTATATTAATTAAACCAAAAAAAAACCTTAATAAACGCTTGACCTTCTCCTTTTTGGACCGGTAACATGAATTTATTTTGGGGTACTAAAATTAGCTTTTTTTGGCATTTTACTGTTTATTTTACAGTTGTATCTCAACCCATCTGCCCATTTCTATGCCGCTTAGCCTCATTAGTGTTGCGGGGGTATGCTGGAGCCTATCCCAGCTGCCTTTGGTTGAGAGGTGGGGTACACCCTGAACTGGTCGCCAGCCAAACAACCATTAACATAGTTGGGAATTAGATTACAGCCTCAACAGTAGCCAGTGTTATTAGTATGATTCTGATTATTATTATTCTTGTGCCTGCTGAGAGATACAGTAGTTTAAACCTGCAATAAAAGCCTGATTTACGCAAAAGCACAAAGGGTTCCATAAAATGTCACGTCATACAACCTTCCAACTCAGCTTCTCGCTGTAGCTCCAATGATGGTAACCGTCTCTCTCTGCGATTGTTCTGCTAGTGCTGACAGGAAGAGTCATGGTAGGAGAGCGGTAGTGGCAGGAGAGGTGTGTAAATATGCGAGTGCAGCCTGGGAAGCCACGCCTCCCCGATTTCAGTACTCCCCACAGCAGTAATGATGTGGATATGATGCTGCCTGCTCACCCGCCCATCCTCATACCATACATATTGTCACCCTTGTGGAGGACATGCACGCTCTGGTGCCTTGACACACACTGGCAGCCACTCACTGATGGGACACATCTCTCTCTCTCACACACACACAGTCCTGAGAAGGACAGCATAAAGGAGGACCTGTAGTGGGGAAAGAAGAATCGGATATTCCCGTTTCTCCCTCGCCGTGACTGAGTGGCGGTGATTGTGGATGCTGAACAAATGCGACCCGGCTGACACCCCCCGCACGCATACATCACTCCCCCGCAGCCACGGATTGTTGGATTAGTCTTCTGTGGGAGTTGCGGATTGATCCAACATGGGGAACCACGCGGGGAGACAGGAGGAAACCGAGACAGGTCTGCTTCTGTTTGTACATTTGTCTGCCACACCTTGGTCGTCTGATGTAAAAGGCGAGGATTGTTTGGTTAGATTGGAGCTGACTGACTAACATGTCATGTGTCAGCACGTGTCTGTCAGGCAAGTTCTGACTTAGCCGTGCGACCAGCTGATGATGAGAACCGACGGAAAGGGCCTGGGGTTATGCAAGGCATTAAATGTCTCTGCGGTCTGAATGACGCGAATGTGGCTGTCCTGGGGAATCATAACTCAGTTTGTATATCTCTATGCCGTTACGGGGATTTGGTTAGCAGGAGAGGTGAAATTTGTTCGAGAATAAGCACAAGATGATCATCACTCTGTCTTTCATCCTGCCGCTGCCTTGAGCAGAATGCGCCCGTACAGGATCACCCTCAACTGCAACTTATTGCTCATAACAAGGATTTTTTTAAAATCAAAATGTCCCCGCACTTGCGATCCCAGACTTGTATCAAGAACAGTGACAAAATATTTCTGTAGTAGACAAGATTTACCCCAAATTGAATGTTTTGGGTCTCCACCATGTCTCCTTAAGCAAAGAACAGCAAACGCCTACAACCGCCAAGACAAGTAAAGGTAGAAACTGTTTGGCAATGTTTTGTATTAATAAAAACACGCAGAGTACCACGCAGTAAAAAAAAAAAAAACAGTTATGGGTGTTGACCGTTTTTCCAGTTTTTTCTTCTTGCACACCAACGCTTACAGCAAATAGTGCTTAGGTAATACATTACGCACAAAATAACAACAGACAAAGTTTTTGATCTTGCTTCTAATGGAGGTGTATAGTGGATACAAACTTTATTACTATTACACAATAAACATGTAAACTAAAATGATCAATGGGGGTTGGTCCAACCTCTGACATAAAGGTAAATTATTGTTTGGCACCTAATATTGATAAATGTACGCATGGGCATTTATCTAATGGGCGTGAGAGGCAAGCCAAGGAGGATTATACTATAGTTTCTTAAAGGTTGGCAAGTTTGTTTGTGTTTTTTTTTTAAGGATACTCCGATTTTGTCCAATTGGCATGTGCCGATAGACGCCTTTCAATGCCTGTGGGGCAATCAGGCGTACAAAAACAATCATGTCTCCCGTGTGGAACTTGACTGCCAACATGTGCCACGAAAACTATCATGCGGGTGTTGCACGTTTTTAAAAGCTTTCATTTAAAACGGCATTTGAAGAACCCTGTACAGAATACGGTGAGTTTTTGAGGCCAACGCTAGCACTCGCCCGTATGTACAGTATGTGACAGTCAAAAGGCTAAGCAAATAATCCCCCATAATTAATTGAATTCATTGGTTCGGCAGCGGTGGAAGAAACCAGGTGTTGCTCTCTCACTTACCTGGAAGTACTGCTAGAGCTCCACCAATTTACCCTCACATCCCAAGTTGAGGGACCTTGGACTTGTCCTGACTTTTGCCCTTTTGTACGGCACCCCTGGCCAGTAGCACTCACTATAAATACACTGAAAAATTTATAACTAATCCACATGATGGATATCAGCCAATTTCAGTCCCGGATGATCGGAATTCGTGAAACCTTGGTTAGCGTCATCAATTAGTGCCAGAAGGAAATGAAACAGATGCTAACCGAATGAATGTTTCCCATAACAAAAAATGCAAATACTATTAATTCGTTCCAGATACCCCAAAATGTTAACCAAAAATATGGTTTTATAGTGTAGTTTAGCAATCATAGTTTTAAGGTGTTGATGTTGCTGCCACATTGTGTCTTTGGGAGCAGAGACGTACCTCTTTAAAATGTTGATTTATTCCTTTAATTCATTATTTAGATGCATTTAGAACAGTTTTGTGCATGTAAAACTATAATTATCAAACTATAAAAACGTGTTTTTTGGTGACATTTTTGACAGTCAGCCGCTAATGACATCATAGACAGGGAGACGTAGCTCATTTCCGGTTCCGGTTGCTATTTTTTTTTAGCAGGCTAAGGATGCCAACAGATGTTTTGTGATCGAAAATGAATTGAGTGTATAAATAAGATGGCAAGATGCACACCATGTTGTATGCAAACCGGAAAATGCACACTTAACCCAGGCAAAATTTTCAACGTTCACCGCAAAACACGCTAACCAAGGTTTAATGAGAACTGGTTAGTCACCTTGCACAAGTTATAGTGACAGTGTAGGAAGTTGAATACATTTTTAGTCTTGCATAAAGAAAGCCCAGAGAGCCTTTCCTATACTGTATGATGAATCACGATTATGTAAGCTTTGTGCTGCGGTGATAGTTAGTTATCACAACCGGATTGCAATGACTGCTGCAACAACTGAGCCATTCTGTCTCCAAAGTAGCTTACTGTGGCCCAGACTATAGTCAGCGGTCAGCATGCTGTCAGCTGTTGATGAATTGACACAAAATTATAGTCACATTAACAGTGTGTCTGTTTTCAGGACTGCTATTCAGCCTCTTGGAACCACGTGGGCCTCGAAAAATGAAAAGTTGAAACATTTTTGTCTAGTGAGGTAAATTAGGTTGCACAGATGGACTTTCTCATGGTCAAAAATGGAAATTTCCCACATGAGAGGTTTCTCTACACGGGTGATGGAGATGCTCGATAGGAGCTGTATTATTTCAAAGTGGCCTCTTTTGTTTCTTAAGTTGGATAGTGTTCCAAAGAGTGGAGTATTTTATTATGTTGTCTTTGGAATGCCTGAGGTTTTTTTTTTTTTTTCTTGTCGCACAAGTATAGCAGCAATACAACGTCAAGTTGTTTTATCATGCTCTGCGGATTCCAAATACAGGCTTGTACTGTGTATCAAATGTTAAAAATCACAAATCTTTTGCAAAAGCCAGTCGGTAAATGGTGTGACCAAAATACTGTATACACCAATCCGGAGCTACCCAAACACAGGGTCTGAAAAAAGTCCAAAATACAACCTTTAGACGTCAGTGTTATTACATTGATCCATCCATCCATCCATCCATTTTCCACCGCTTATCCGGGTCCGGGTCGCGGGGGCAGCAGCTTCAGTAGGGAGGTCCAGACTTCCCGGTCCCCAGCGACCTCTTCCAGCTCCATTGGGAAGACACCAAGGCGTTCCCAGGCCAGCTGTGAGACATAGTCCCTCCAGCGTGTCCTAGGTCTTCCCGGGGGCCTTCTCCCGACTGGGCATGCCCGAAACACCTCACCAGGGAGGCGCCCGGGAGGCATCCGGACTAGATGCCCGAGCCACCTCAACTGGCTCCTCTCGATGTGAAGGAGCAGCGGCTCTACTCTGAGCTCCTCCCGGATGGCCGAGCTCCTCACCCTATCTCTTAGGGTGAGTCCAGCCACCCTACGAAGGAAACTCATTTCCGCCGCTTGTATCCGCGATCTCATTCTTTCGGTCATGACCCATAACTCATGACCATAGGTGAGGGTGGGAACGTAGATCGATCGGTAAACAGAGAGCTTTGCCTTCCGGCTCAGCTCTCTCTTCACCACGACGGTCCGGTACAGCGACCGCATTACTGCAGATGCTGCACCGATCCGTCTGTCGATCTCACGCTCCAACCTTCCCTCACTCGTGAACAAGAACCCGAGATACTTGAACTCCTCCACCTGAGGCAAGACCTCACTCCCAACCCGGAGGGTACAGTCCACCCGTTTCCGACTGAGAACCATGGCCTCGGATTTGGAGGTGCTGAGTCTCATCCCAGAAGCTTCACACTCAGCTGCAAACCGCTCCAGTAAACGCTGAAGGTCACAGCCTGATGAGGCCATAAGGACCACATCGTCTGCAAATAGCAGAGACGAGATCCTAAGGTCACCAAGCTGGACTCCCTCAACACCTTGACTGCGCCTAGAAATTCTGTCCATGAAGATTATGAACAGAATCGGTGACAAAGGGCAGCCTTGGCGGAGGCCAACGTTCACCGGAAACAAGCTCGACTTACTGCTGGCAATGCGAACCAGGCTCCTGCTTCGATTGTACAAGGACCGAATGGCACGTAGAAGCGGGCCATCAATCCCGTACTCCCGGAGCACCCCCCACAGGACACCACGAGGGACACGGTCGAATGCCTTTTCCAGGTCTACAAAGCACATGTAGACTGGTTGGGCAAACTCCCACATACCCTCGAGTACCCTTGCAAGGGTGTAGAGCTGGTCCAGTGTTCCGCGACCGGGACGAAAACCACATTGCAGCTCCTCTAACCGAGGTTCGACTAACGGTCGTACCCTTCTCTCCAGCACCCTGGAGTAGACTTTCCCAGGAAGGCTGAGGAGTGTGATCCCCCTATAGTTGGAACACACCCTCCGGTCACCCTTTTTAAAAATGGGGACCACCACCCCGGTCTGCCAGTCCAGAGGTACTGTTCCTGACTTCCATGCAATGTTGTAGAGGCGTGTCAACCAACACAGTCCTCCAACATCCAGAGCCTTGAGAAATTCTGAGCGGAACTCGTCTACCCCCGGAGCCTTGCCACTGGGGAGTGATTTGACTACCCCAATTACCTCAGCCACGGTGATAGAACTGTCCACGTACGTATCCTCAGACTCTGCTTCCTCTATGGAAGGCATGTCAGTGGGATTGAGAAGGGCCTCGAAGTATTCCTTCCACCGACCAACTATATCCACAGTCGTGGTCAGCAAGCCCCCGTCCGCACTGTAAACAGTGTGAACTGGGGGCTGCTTCCCCTTTCTGAGGTGTCGGACGGTTTGCCAGAACCTCTTCGAGGCCGACCGAAAGTCGTGCTCCATAGCCTCACCGAACTCCTCCCACACCCGAGTTTTTGCCTCGACCACCGCCGAAGCCGCGTGCCGCTTGGCCTGCCGGTACCTGTCAGCTGCTTCGGGAGTCCCGCAAGCCATCCATGCTTGATAGGACTCCTTTTTCAGCTTGACGGCAGCCCTAACCCCCGGTGTCCACCATCGGGTTCGGGGCTTGCCACCACGACTGGCACCGACCACCTTGCGGCCGCAACCACAACTGGCTGCCTCAGCAATAGAGGCACGGAATACGGCCCATTCGGACTCAATATCCCGGTCCTCCCTCGAGATGCAGGCGAAGCTCTGCCGGAGATGAGAGTTGAAGACTCGACGAACGGGAGACTCTGCCAGACGTTCCCAGCACACCCTCACTACGCGTTTGGGTCTGCCAGGTCTGTCCGGCATCCTTCCCCGCCATCTAATCCAACTCATCACCAGGTGGTGGTCAGTTGACAGCTCAGCCCCTCTCTTCACCCGCGTGTCCAGAACATACGGACGCAGGTCTGATGATACGACCACAAAGTCGATCATAGACCTGCGACCTAGGGTGTCCTGGTGCCAAGTGCACTTATGGACATCCTTATGTTCGAACATGGTGTTCGTTATGGACAAACTGTAATTCGCACAGAAGTCCAGCAACAACACACCGCACGGGTTCAGGTCAGGGAGGCCGTTCCTCCCAACCACGCCCCTCCAAGTCACACTGTCATTGCCCACATGGGCGTTGAAGTCTCCCAGCAGAAATATGGAGTCACCAGCTGGGGTGCTTTCCAGCACCCCTTTGATAGACTCCAAGAAGGCTGGGTACTCTGAACTGCTGTTCGGCGCATAGGCACAAACCATTATTACATTGATGAGACACGATTTTATACTGTATTACATTACCTTCACTCTCCATGGAGACCGGCTGCCGAGTCAGCCAAGCCAAGCTGACATGCAACGGCGGAGACGAACATGCCATGGCTGACCAAATGGGTTGGGGGGGGAGGTTCTCCTCTTTTTTTGCGGAAGTGGTCATTTTTGGGCTTCTTGCGTTGTCATTCTTCACCATTCTGTTTGAAGCACTTTCTTAAGTTTAGAATAAGTAAATCGGAGAGGCTAACTAGGGAGCTCGGTAGCTTGCTAGGCTAGTGGTGGCTGTCTTTTATGTCCCTGCAGGGATCCCGTCGCCTATACAATGTGATGTAAACAAAGAGTACTGGGAATGTGACTTTCTTTTGTACAGGGCTCTAATTATGTTTAAATTGTATTTAGAAGGTCATAAAGAGGTTTTCAATGCGCAAACCACGAGTTGAGTGTCAGTCTGTAACAAGTGGTGTGTCTTATTCAAAATGAGACTGCAAAAATACTTTGAATTGAGTGTTGTTCTGTGGAAAATCGTTTTTTCATCCTGTATTCTGTGCCCCCCACTCCCAACAAAACCCTCATCTGTCTGATTGGTACCAAAGGGAGCCAGGATCCAAAAATGGCAGACTAACATAAATTGTTGCGTCATTTTGAGTAAGCTCCTGGGGTAAAAAAAAGAGCTGATATTCAAGAGGAAACAACTTTGACCAGCTTGTGATAGCTTGGACAAAGAGGAAGTTGCATCACTTGTACTTTCCAAAGTACAGTAAACAGACGTGTCCTTTCGTTGAGTTTGCACAGGGAATCAAACACATTTAATAATGCTTGTGTGGGGCTTCTTTGCTAAGATTTGTTTTTGAGAACTGCGAGATTGACAGTTTTTCTACTCCATATTTGTTTTCCAGTTACCCAAAGCAAAATAGTTCACCCTTACGCTGTGAATGCAGCAGCATGTTAGCCTTCATTATGTCTGCTCATGTTACCGTCCACTTAATGTGGGTCATTTCAAGTGAGGAGCCAAGCAAAAAGGGGGCAAGTGTCCCCGTGTCAGCTGCCAGCTTTCCCGCTGCACTTCCCTTTTGTTTCGCTAAATAAGCAAGGTTGTCCAGTTGTCTTTTTTTAATACCAGAACGTTTGTCATCTCAGTAGGACTATCATCACCCCAAAAAGGCATGTTTTTTTAAAACTCGATTTTTAATATTTAAATAGCCCATATATCCACCTATGCCTTGACTTTTCAAATTTTAATGTAGATGATTATTGCACATTTTCTTAATTGGGACAGTGGCAGGAAACGTTTGGGCACCCCTGATAATTTTCAAGATTTTCCTTTATAAATCATTAGTTGTTTGGACCAGCAATTTCAGTGAATTGCATCGTATACCAGACAAACACGGTGATATTTGAGAAGTCAAATGACATTTTTAGAAAGTGTGCAGTAATTATTTAAACAAAATTAGGTAGGTGCATACATTTGGGCACCCCAACAGAAAAAATACATCAATATTTAGTAGATTTGCAGAAATAGCAGCCTCCTTGGAAATAACACTTCTAAGGATGGTCTGAATTATGGTTGACAGCATCTTTGACCATTTTTCTTTACAAAACAATCAAGTTTGATGGATTCCGAGCATGGACAGCCCGCTTTCAATCACGCCGCTGATTTTCAATCATATTCAGGTCTGGGTACTGAGATTCCATTCCAGAATTGTTCCTCTGCATGAATGCCTTTGTAGAATTTGATTGATTCTTGAACATTGTTGGCAAGAATCTGCTGGTACCGACTGGAATCCATGTAACCTTCAATTTGAACAAGATTGGCAGTACCTGTACTGGTCACACATCCCCAAAACACGATGGAGCCACCACCAAATTTTAGCGTTGTGTTAGTCTTGGAATGCTGTGTTCTTCATTTGCCATGCACCCCCCTTGTTACATCTAAATAAGTCTATTTTAGTTTCATCAGTCTACAGCACCTTGTTCCAAAATGGAGCTGGCTTGTCCAAATGTGCTTTAGCAAATCTCAAGCGACTTAGTTTGTGGAATGTGCTCAGAAACGCCTTTTCCTCATACAGGATCCCCTTGTGCAAAGTGTGCTGAATAGTTGACCGATGAACAGTGACACTATCTGCAGCAAGATCTTGTTGTAGGTCTTTGGAGCTGGTCTGTGGGTTGAGTTTGACTGTTCTCACCAACCTTTGCATCTGCTTGTCTGAGATTTTTCTTGGCCTGCCACTCCGGGCCTTAACCAGAACTGTGATTGTGGTCTTTCATTACCTCACTATGTTCCTCTCTGTGGAAACTGACAGCTGAAATTTCTGAGCTCGCTTTTTGTAACCTTCCCCCAAACCATGATTTGACAGTTGTTTTGAGGCTCTCACACTTGAGAGAAGATGCAAAGAGGAGAACAACTTGCAATAGGCCATCTTCAATAGTCTTTCTCGTGACTGCCATGACCTGTGTATGTAGATTAAGGGTCAATGAGCTTACCAAACTAATTTTCTGTTTCAATAATTAGTGCTAAAGGTATTCAAATCAATAAAACAAGGGTGTCCAAATTTATGCACCTGCCTAATTTTGTTTACATAATTACACACTTTCTGTAAATCTTAAAAACTTCATTTCACTTCTCGAATATCTCGGTGTTTGTCTACTATATGATATATTTAACTGAAATTGCTGTTCCAAACAAATAATGATTTAGAAAGGAAAATCTTGAAAATGATCAGGGGTGACGAAAAATTTGAATACCACTGTATATACAGTACTGTATATCATTTACCATGCATTGCTAAAAGGGCCTCTGGTCTTAAAAAAGTTGTTTTGATCACCCATTTGGCTATTGCAATGTATTTCTGACTAATGTGTGATCAGTCGGTGTGGCAGTCCTGTCTATGTCTTGATTCCAGTCAGAGGATAGGAATGCCTGGTGAGTCCACTCCATGGTTCTGTCAGTGGGACAATAGGAGGGGCCAGAAACACAGAACACTTTTTTTTTGTTTGTTTTCCGGGCAATTCCCACCTGACTTGGTATAAAACTGCCCACTATACTTCCTAAAACAAAAGGGAAAAAGACAATGGAGATGCAGTTGGCACATCAAGTCCTTTTATCAACATTAAAAGCAAACTCTAGATGGACAACTGGCAGGGACACGTAACTCACCCCAGCCATTAATTCATTGCGACTCTTCACCCATGACCCTTGGGTTCTGGAAATGACAGACTCGGAGCGTATTGCTCGCCATGCACTCTGTCACCTCTAGGCTGGCAGGCATGCTGGCTGCAGTTAACTGGATGCTGCTGGATCGTGTCCAACCTCAGTGTTTTGATTGAAAAGCCTGTCTTCATTAGAGAGAAGGAAGTGTACACAGTGCATTACTGTGATGCATTTGCTCAAGAATGGATGCCTTTGCTGGGATTAAAAAGGGCTACTTTATTTTGCTAATATGGTCATCTGTCGGTGTGACCAAAGTTTTTATTTTATTGGCTCAACCTCAAAAATAGAAAGAAAACCTACAGTGTCTTGGCCCTCTGACACGAGTTTGAGACCCCTGATTTAAAAATAATGTATAAAAAAATGGAAAA
The DNA here is from genome assembly GCA_024372805.1 of Oostethus manadensis. Lineage (NCBI taxonomy): Eukaryota > Metazoa > Chordata > Actinopteri > Syngnathiformes > Syngnathidae > Oostethus > Oostethus manadensis. The sequence goes on from QODF01000057.1 coordinate 1,266,816, forward strand.
ATATGCAGTAATTTTACCAAAAAGCCAAAATATTTGTCACTATTTTACAAGAATAATGCCATTGTATTATGAGGAAAAATAACATTGTTTTAGTAGCATAAGGTGAATAAAGTCAATATATTATGGAACTGACGTGAAATTATAAGGACAAAATTTACCAGAAGATAGTTCAAATATTTGTAAAATGAAACACACAGTAGAAATAAACAAAAACAGCAATAATTTTGAGACTAAACTCAAAATAGAACAAAGTCATATTCTAATGAGACAAAAAGCTACAATGGTCGGAGAATCCTGTAACATCAGATAAATAATCTAATTTTATTAGCAAAGAGTCTTAAACAAGTTACCAGTATGTGCAGTAGATTCTCTGAAAACAAAGAAGACCCAGCATTCATGATTTCCACGCTCTTAAGGCTGGGCAATTGGGCAATTAATTGCAAGGGTTGTGTTTTGGGGAGAAAAAAAAAACAAAACAGTGTCTGCCATTGGCTTCACAAACTCAAAACTATTTTGTACAAACATTTTTGTTTCTAGGATTTGGCAATCCTGTGAATCACTAAACTAATACAGTATTTAATTTTTTCTAACTGTTTTACATCTGTGTGGCATGGAGTCAACCCACTTGTGGCACTTTTCAGCTGTTATTCCACTCCAACATTCTTTAACAACATTCCATAATTCATTAACATTTCTTGGTTTTGCTTCAGAAACAGCATTTTTGATGTGACTCCACAAATTCTCCATTGGATTAAGGTCTGGGGATTGGGCTGGCTATTTTGTTGAAACAGCCATTTCAGAGGCATGTCCTCTTCAGCATAAGGCAACAGGTCTCTTCAAGTATTTTGACACATGCAAACTGATGCAAATCCATGATCCCTGCTATGGAATATATAGTCCCAACACCACAGTAGGAGAAACATGCCCATGTCATGATGCTTCACTGTCTTCACTGTGTACTGTGGCTTGAATTTAGAATTTTGGGATCGTCACACAAACTGTCTGTGGCCCTTGAACCCAAAAAGTCCTGTACTTTCATTAGTCCACAAAATGTTCCTTCATTTCTCTTTAGGCTAGTTGATGTTGCATAGTTGGCAACCTCTTCAGCACATGCCTTTTTTTAACAGAGGGACTTTGCGGGGCATTCTTGTAAATAGATTAGCTTCACACGGACGTCTTCTGTCACAGTACTTACAGGTAACTCCAGACTGTGTTTGATCATTTTGTATCTGATGATTGGCTTTCCCATTCTGGTTCTTCTTTGATCCATTTTGATAGTTGTCTTCTGTTTTCTGCCTTGTGTCTCTGGTTTTGCGCTTTATATTAAGGCATTGGAGATCATTTTAACAGCCCAAACATTTTAGCACCTTTTTCATAGGTTTTTCCCTCTCCCATCAACTTTTTAGTCAAAATACGCTGTTCTTCTCAACAATGCCTTGAACGACCCATTTTGCCCAGGCTTTCAAAGAGAAATGCATGTTCAACAAGTGCTGGTTTCCTCCTTAAACAGGGGACACCTGATTCACTCCTATTTGTTTCACCAAATTGATCAGTGATTGAATGCCACACTGCTATTCTTTTGAACACACCCCTTTCAACTAATTGCCCGATTGCACAGCCTTAAGAGCGTGCTTGTCATCAATGCTGGGTCTTGTTTGTTTTCAGAGAATCTACACATACTGGTAACTTGTTTGCCATGTAGCAATAAAAATATACAAAGTGTATATTTTGTCCAATGGATTGACAAGCTTGTTGTGAGTCCTCTGTTAACTTCTTTAGTTCAAACCTAGACTCAGTCTAGTAAGACTTAGTCTTCTTTGGATTTATTCATAACTGGAGGGTATATCTCTCCTTTGAGCAATTTAACTGCTTGTTTCATTGCAGATTTAATGTCTTTCTATGATGGCTATAAATGGTCCTGGACCTAAGCCAGCCTACGTGGAAGTAAGCACTAAATTGTGACTACATCACTAACTCTTTGTTTGGTGAAACACACAGTTAGCTTCAATATTTATGCATTCACCATTAATGAAGTATATTTCCATGCTCTGTATTTTGTCATGCTTGCTGCTCCCCATAGCTTGTATGCCATCCGGTTTGTTGGTCATTTGTGTCCATACACTGCAGTCCGCCCAAAAATGACCAACTGTTTTCACATTTTAAATTGGGCATGTGTCACATATGCTTCATAAAACCGTAATATCCACTGCGTATTCCAATCTCTGCTGTATATCTCGAATCAGTGACAGTACGATATGCATGTTGTCCTCATTCTGTCAGTCAAGGATTTGATCCCAGATTCAGTGTGCTGAATGTGAAAGCTGTTTCATATTCGCACCTCGGTCCCTGCTCAGTCGCTAAATAATTTTCTCAGGATTCAGTGTCTTGTGCTTTGTGTCGTACTATTCATGCACATTGTTGTCATGACGCGTTCAAACAAATCTATTTTTATGGAGTCGTACGGATAATGTCTTTTCAGCTCTACCAAAAGAACTCTCTTCTCTCTCACTCTCAAACCCAGCTGTACGCAGTGGGAATGTTAAGCGGTTTGGACACCAGAAAGTGTGCCAGTTGTTGGCAACGCAAAGCTGGTGCAATGTGCCAGACACACTTTAAAAAATTTACAAAGTTGAATACTGTATTTCCTCTCTGAACTAGGGCACTTGTAGCTACATTTGTGTTGCAGGCGCCTTTGTCAGTGCACACATTCTGTCGGTCTTGGCCGTGGGTTTGATGATGCACTGCTGCTTAATGCCTAAATGAACAAACCTCAATCTCAACCACCCTTGTCTTGCAAACAGCATACATATATTCAGTATCCAGCATCTCCCTGTCCATGTCGGGCATCAGAAAACACTCGTCATAATAGAGTGTCTGGAAAACGCTTGTTCTAGTGATCTACATTAATGCCTTTTGAAAAGCCACAATTAGCTTTGCTGTAATGATGAATAAACACAAAGAGTAACAGTGAGACAGTGCCAGGCAGACGCTCTCTTGTCAAAACAGCATACAAGGTCTGAATAGGGCACACTAAGCTGCAACAAAAACTTGTAAATAATGAGTATGTGACACACTTTCTATTCAACCCGCACCATTTACACGATGGCAACAAATAAGGGATTCTATTTCATCACTCCCGACCACCAAAGGCAGTGCTTGAAGCATCCAGGGGTCCTAGATACGTACATGCATAACTTGTTTTCTCATGCTGATTTTTCGGGATTTGTATGCTATTCCAGTCCATGGAAGCACCCAGAAAAGGGTAGCGTGCCATATCCAGGTTGGTGGTGGAGATCCTCCCCCAAGTGGATTCAAGTACTTTGTGGTCCTGTTCACGAGAGAGGGAAGGATTATGGATTGGTGCGGAGTCTGCAGTGATGTGGACTCTGCAGGTTTGTTACAAAAGCCAAACAATATTGTTTATTGTTGGTCATGCTGTGTATTCAAAAAGTAAATTCATCAATACTTTGGTCGCATTATTTTTAACGCTTTGAAGAACTATTTTATCGGTATGGAATCGGATTGGCAAGATTATAGATTATATATTAAAATAATAATAAAATCGGCTCGGAAGCCAAAAAATGTGGATCGGGACATCCCAAAAAGGACAAGATCGGGGTCACAAGCGGCAGAAATTAGTTTTTTTTCTGTAGGGTGGCTGGGTTCTCCCTTGGAGATGAGGTAAAAAGTTCTGTCATTCGGAAAGGACTGAGTACGGACGCTGTTTCTCCATGTTGAGAGGAGCCAGATGTGGTGGCTCTGGCATCTGGTCAGGATCCCTCCTGATGCAGGTGTACAGGACACCTCCGACTGGTAGGAGGCCTCGGGGAATACCCAGGACACATTGAAGAAGCTACATATCTCAACTGGCCTGGGACCAGCTGAACATGTGTTTGGTTGGTTTTTATTATGAAAGAATGAACTGGGATGCTGCACTAGGCATTCTTGAAGTGTTCTGATACACATGCATCTATACTTTGGTGTGTGTCGCAGGTTGTCAAGCAGCCAAAAAGTCTGGTATCCCAACCCCTAGAGAAGTCCCATCTTCCATGACAAGGGACCGCATCTTCCCGAGGGACCAATTTAGGAACTCTGTCTCTAAGAGGATTGTTTCTAGTGCTAGCACTTCCAGCCTCTCTACCCTGGCAAAACAAACACGTAGTTTAGCAAAGTGTCGTGGAGATGCAGAGGGCCAGGAAAAGGGCCTCCTGGAATGCCAGATTAAAGAGTTGTTGGCTGAAGCCAAGGCTAAAGACCTGGAGATCAGCAATCTCCAAATGGAGTTGCAACGCTGCAAAAGTAAAGTCTCCACTTCCCCATTACCTTCACCTGTCTCTGAATCACCTCAAGATCTGTCGGCAGATCAAGCTGAAAAGGTTGCAGAGGCTCTTGTGGTAGTTGGAGAGCTGAGGGAGAAGAACGCTAAGTTTCAAAGAGAGCTGGCAAACCTCAGAGAGGAGAACCAAGTGCTCAAGGGAAGGCTTCTGAGTTCTGAGACCTCACCACTGTCTAGCAGTCCTCCTAAACCTCTGCAAAATGGCCTGCCTTCAGAATCCAGTTCCTCAGGTCCACAACTAGATAATCTCACCTCTCTCAGCCTCATTAAAACATCTGTCTCCTCCATCTCTGTGAAAGACTCACCTTCACCTGATTCGTCAGGTTTTGAGAAGATCCCACATTCAGAATCCCTGAGCAGCAGTGTCAGCTGTGATGCCGCCGCGGTTAGGCAAGATGTGTCTGTACAAAGTCTAACAGAACAGATTCACAAGCTGGAGGAAAACCACCATAGCACTGCTGAGGAGCTGCAAGCCACCCTGCACGAGCTCACTGACCAGCAGCAAGTGGTGCAGGAGCTGACTGCTGAGAATGAACGTCTAGCTGACGAGAAGCGTGTGTTACAATCTTCACTTCAGCAGCAAAGTGAACATCTAGATCTGCTGGCCAAGAAAAATGAGGCACTGGCAAACCGACTTCAGGAGCAGGCCCAGGCTCAGGCCCAGCGGGAGGTTGAATTCAGGAGCGAAGGTCCTCGACTTGTTGAACTGGAGCAAAGGTACGCCGAGCTGGTTGAGAGCTCGCGCTTCGAACGAGAGAAGCTGGTGAACATTCAGCAGCAGCTAACAAGTGGCCTACGAGCTCTTGAGGAGGAGCACCAGGAGGCCCAGGGCCAGGTGCGTTGCTTCCGAGAAGAGATGGACAGGCTGCACACCCAGCTGAACAGGGAGCTGGAGGCCAGAGGTGAAGCTGCCCAGTCTGCAGAAGAGCACAGGTCCACAGCCGATGGTCTCCGACTGGAAAACAGCAGACTGAAGGCACAGCTGGACATAGAGAGGCAAAAGGTGGGTGTTCTTTGTATAATTGCGCCTGCTTCAAAAAGCTGGGAAGATTGTAAAGGACGCTTCAGTACTCCTTGTCCTACGGCACATTCTAAAAATATAAGAAGAAAACTAAAATTATCAAAAGCCAAAATGGAAAATCAATGAAAAAATTAATAAATAACATCATTTTACTAGCATAAAGTTGCAATATTAAAGAAAATAAGTTTTAATATTTTGAAAAACATACAAAACAATGAATAAAGTTGTAAGTTTTAGAAAATTAGGCTGTGGAAAAAGATATAATGTTACTAAAATGAAGTCAAAATGGTATGGGAGTGAAGTCATAATTATGAAAAGAAAATTTACAAGAAGAAAGTGAAAATCAAATTGCAAAAAACCCCGACAGGAATGGGTAAAATGCTGTAATTTAATGAAAATAAACTCCAAATATTAAGAGAAAGTTTACAATAAAAAATGTGTTATTATAAATGGAGGGACAAAGTTGAAATATGACAAATTTTAAAATTTAAGAGAAACAAACAAATCAAAATAAGTTGTCATTTTGGGAAAATTAGGTTGTGGAAAATATAGGTGAATTAAGTCATTACAATATAAGAACATTTCCAAAGATTGTTTAAGAAGAAAGTTAAAGTATTTGGATAATAAATAATTTAATATGAACCAAACACAAACATTTAGTGGTTGGGTCCGCAACATATTGAAAAAAGGCAAAAAGTGTTTTCAGACCTGATGTGTGTGAATATATTGTTTTGCTTAAAGCAATTAATTGATAACTGGTCTGCTTTCATGGAGGACCTAAATGAAAAAATACTTAGATTTGAAAGTCAGAAAATTGGAGGTTTTTTACATTTTTAAATAAAAAAATGATTAATATCAAAATAGTTGTTGATTAATTGGATAATCGATTAATCACTGATTCATCGATTAATGGTTGCAGCAACATGGCAGTGGTCTTTCTGGTTTGTACAGTTTTTTTTTTTTTAACTATAAAGTTATAAGAATCAGTACCATCATTCTCGCCCTGTTACTGTCAAGTTTATGAAACATGTCTATTAGTAGCAGCATCATCATCATGATCATCTTGGGCATCAGAAGCTTTGATAACTGTTAGTGCGGTCATGTAGCATTTAACTGCATATTTTTAGATCAACCCAACAGTGAGTGAACTGAAGACCATGCAAAGCGGCAGCGATTGTGCTGAGCTGCAGAGCCTACTGAAGACAGCCAATGGCGAGAGAGACAGACTGAAGCAGGAACTGGCGGAGGTGAGGCAGGCCCTGCTGCAAGCCCAAGCGGAGACTGAACATGCACAAGCCAGCCTGTCCAAGGTAAAGTGGGTGCTTTTTAAACATGTAACGTGTTATTTATTACTATAATTTAAGCATTATTCACATTGCACACCCCCTCATAGTACTCTCATATGTGATATGATTTCACTTTTTTCACAGTGTTTGGGTATGGGAATCAAAAACGTACTATAACAAAAAATAACTACTAAGAGCATATATTCTTTAAACCCTTTGAGTTACTCAAAATCAGCTGACGAGCTAGGAGACCCATGTGATAGTATCACCACCATAAGGCTAGACACTCTGTTTATATTCATTAAACAACCACACACAAATAGTGTTTTGAATGATTGGTGTGACCAAGGAGGCCCTTGGACGCTGGTACGACCCAGGGGTACATAACATACATAACACACAAACAGTGTACAAAATAATAGCTGTCCAATTTAACTAAGCAGATGAATCACTGTTATTAGTCTATTTTTATTGCTACATGGCAAACAAGTTACCAGTAGGTGCAGTAGATTCTCAGAAAACAAACAAGACCCAGCATTCATGATATGCACGCTCTTAAGGCTGGGCAATTGAGTAATTAGTTGAAAGGGGGGTGTTAAAAAATAGCAGTGTCTGCTGTTGACTTTACAAACTCAAACCTACTTTGTAGAAACATTTTTGTTAAGATTTGGCAAACCTGTCAATCACTTAACTAATATTTAGTTTTTTATAACTGCTTCACATCTGTGTGGCATGGACTCAACCAACTTGTGTACCTTTCAGCTCTTATTAGGAATAATAATAGGAGGATCTTGGAGTTAACATTTTATTAACATTTCTTGGTTTTGCTTCAGAAACAGCATTTTTGATGTCACCCCACAAGTTCTCCATTGGATTAAGGTCCGGGTATTGAGCTGGGCACTCCATAACATGAATTTTGTTCTTTTGGAACCAAGATTTTGCTGGTTTACTAGTGTGTTTGGGGTCTTTGTCTTGTTAAAACTACATTTCAAGGGCATGTCCTCTTCAGCATAAGGCAACATGACCTCTTCAAGTATTTTGACACATGCAAACTGATTCATGATCCCTGCTATGGGATAAATAGGCCCAACACCATAATAGGAAAAACACGCCCATATCATGATGCTTTACTGCCTTCACTGTGTACTGTGGCTTGAATTCAGACTTAAGGGGTTGTCTCACAAACTGTCTGTGGTCGTTGAACCCAAAAAGAAAAATGTTACTCTCATTAGTCCACAAAATGTTCCTTCATTTCTCTTTAGGCTAGTTGTGTTCTTTGGCAAACTGTAACCTCTTCTGCACATGCCTTTTTTTTCAACAGAGAGACTTTGCGGGGGATTCTTGTAAATAGATTAGTTTCACACAGACATCTTCTAACTGTCACAGTACTTACAGGTAACTCTACACTGTCTTTGATCATCCTGGAGCCTTTGCCATTCTGGTTATTCTTCCATCCATTTTGATAGTTGTCTTCCGTTTTCTGCCACATAGATCGTTTCAGCTGAATAGCCAATTTTTTCAACTAATTACCCAATTGCACAGCGTGCATATCATGAATTCTGGGTCTTGTTTGCCATGTATCAATAAAAATATACTAATAACAGTGATTAATCTGGTCAGTCACATTGGACTGCTATTATATTATTTTGAAGATTACTGTATATACGCAGGAGGCGAGACGAGCAAGTCACAAAAGTTTATTGTTAAATAAACTAAGTCTTGACATTCCGGCCCAAACAAACAAAAGGACGGTATGGAGAACAGGCCAACCGTATACAGGGCTGTTGTTCTGTCAACTTACCGCTGCCCCTAAACAAGAAAAAAGACACAACTAAAACTCTGAACAAAACTGAAAACAGGCCAGCCAGTCACATCAAGTCAAACAAGAACTAAAAACTAACGGACGAAAATAAAACCCAGGCTGCTGCTCAGCATCATGCCAGCACCCAAAGAGAAGCAGCTGAGTGGCCCTGGAGCATGATGACGAGGTGGGAGCAAGCCTGCTGCGGACTTGCACACATTTATAGGCTCCAAAGACAGAGGGTGGCTGCTTCCTAAAAACAAAATAGTGAAGCATACGCAAAAAAGTGCCCATGCCTGACACCCTGAATAGCAATAGATGCAAGAGAGGAATAACAATGTTTTTGGGTGGGGGTGTTAGTGTGAACGCGCATCCTAAAGTGAGAAATGCACTCTCAGGTGGAGGCCAAAGGCCAGCAGGTCCAGGAGAGAGCCGAGATAAGGGAGCAGGAGCTCAGCAGTCGAGTGAGTGCTTTGGAGGAGGGGAGTTTCCAGGCGGACAAACAAGTCAAGGAGATGAAGGAAACCATCTTCGAACTGGAGGACCAGGTCGAGCAGCAGCGGGCTGTCAACCTTCACACGAATCAAACTGTCCTCGACTTGGAGAGTATGTTGTATTCAACTTATATTTGATTTAGGTCCCGGTCGTGTACTGTATCATTTAAGCGGTGCATGTGAGCCAGTGTTGATATTCCATTATACTGACGGGTTTCCAGCTTTCTATCACTCCCTTCCCAGTAGTGGGTGGTATTGCTCATTTCAGATAAGATTATACTTGCGTTAGTTGAATCTACTCATCTCCACTGCACCGTGAATACAGTGAGTATCTAGTCCACTGTAAGTTGTAATCACAGGACTTTTTAAATGTCATTGCAGATCTTGTTAAAAAGCTCCAGGTGCAGAAAGCGGATGCAGACCGAAAACTGAAAGTTTTTAGTCGACAGATGGAGGTAAGGTGTAAAAGGGGATATCCTTTGACTTGGTTTGTTGTGTTTTGAACTGCTGCCTTTGTTTGCGAGCGCGTCGCTCCTCCAAATTGCATACAGAGAGTATTAATAAATATGTTCAAACATTGCTAGGTGTACTTCTACAGCCATTCTAACAAGAATTAAAAAATGCCTTTTTAAAAATATTGCATATGTCCACAAACACATTTATCTCCACCAAATCCAGGAGGAAAAAGATGAGTGGCGTCGGTTCCAGGCTGATCTCCAGACAGCAGTGGTGGTTGCCAATGACATCAAGGTGGAGGCTCAACAGGAGCTGCGTACGCTCAGAAGGCAGCTGCAGGAGGAGCAGGCTCGCAGTGCCAAGATTTCTGCTGACTTGGAGGCGCTGCAAGGTGTCAGGTAAGATAGCTGCTTTTCCTCCTCCAAACCCCTCCTTAAACCACGGGCGTCCAAACAGAAAATCTAAGAATGGGGGCCACTCTGAAAATAAATTCTTATATGGTAAAAAGGCTTACGTAGAGACAAATATTATTAATTTTTGCAGATTTTGTTTTGCAATGGGCCAGTGAAAAATGAGCTGCGGCCGCACTTTGGACACCCCTGACTTAAGCTTTCAGCTGCCCTCCCTTTGTCTTAAAGCCAAAGCATTGTCATATTTCCAATTCATTTAATGGCGACAGATGAATAGTAGTATCAGTCAGTACCTTTTACATCCGCAATCATCTGTTTATGACTACATATTTATGCAATGTTTGTATTTCTGCTGTTATAGCATATCGATTTTTTTTTAGTGTAGACATGAGTACTTGTCATGTTGTGCCACATGATGTTTTGTTCCTGGGAATGTTCTGACAATTCCTGCAGTATTTCTCTTTGTGTATTGTACTACTTTAAGCTGCTTCCTCTTTAAAGGTCCTGTCCCACTGCACCGTTTTAACGATTCCTTCTGAAAACAGTTTTTTGGACTGTTGAAATGTGTTTTTCAGCTGGTTTACAGACATACACTCCTGATAAATGTTTTAAGACCAGTTGAAACCCTTCTGGATCTTAAAGAGGTTCTAAGTGGAGCCTCAAAATGCAAAAAGAAGACGTGGGAGTGAAACAAAAACAATTTGAGTAATCAATTTACTATAAGTAAGGAAATCACTGCAAGTAATTTGTCAGGCAGGCATTGTGAACTTCAGCGTTGTCCTGTTGAAAAAGCCGGTCATTACCACACAAAAGAGGGCCTTGAGTCATGAGGGATGCCCCCTGCAACATCTCCACATAGCCAGCAGCCGTTTGACGCTCCTGCACAACTTGAAGCTCCATTGTTGATGGAAGGATCATAATAGCGCCCCCTATGCTGTGCAGTGTGGAGAACATCTCAGGTGGGATCTCCGGGTAACGTAACATCAGGACCGTCAAGGTTACATTTTTGCTCATTAGAGAATAAAACTTTCTTCCACCTTTCGATGTCCCACTGCTTTCAAAGAGAGAAAGCTTTTTTGCCTTTGCCATCGAGAGATCAAGACAGTGTAAATATGTCAGAAAATCACATTGAATCCACATTTTTGCCAAGATTTTACCTATTAAAGGCTGTGAAAATAGACAGCACTGGCGTTCCAAACTTTGGATTAACATTCAAAATTTCCGACGGCCATTTTTGGATCTCCGATTCTCATATCTTGTGTGTTTGTGGCTGTTTTGACAATCCCTTCTGTGGAATCTTACCACATTTTAGACTCTTATGGATGGCGTCCTCCTCCATTTGACAATAGTTGAATAAAACATTCTCATTTTCCCAGCCGTGACGCGTTACATACGCACATATTTCACGTAGACAACTCGGCCGCCGTCACGCTCTCTCTGTGTGGACCGTCCAGGTGCTACGACTGTTGTGCTGAGGCGATGGGTGGAGCTTGGTCTTTTGTAGGATGCAAATTCAGACATTTTTCAGCCGTTCTGCTCAGCACACATACCTTAGCAGATGTTACTCAGGCATTTGATGTTCCATAAGACGCTAGTCATAGTTAGGCAGACATTTCTGGGACGTATTTGGATGTTACTCATGCTGCTCTATCTACCGTCCATGGCCAAAAAATTAAATTTGCTGTCTGACACAGTCTGGCGTAAATAATCGGATGGAGGCAGACGGAATCGTTCAACGGCAGTGTGGGTCAGAGCCTTTACGTTCACCGCCACGTGGCACACACACTCAGACCTCACTCTGTCAAAAGTGTCTAGGGGCTTATATTTGAGTGATATACGCTAACAGTGCGTGCTTTCAACGTTTACTCGTGTCGTTATTGTGCCAGTTGCAACACTCGTTGGCCATCCGTGCTTAGAGTTGCCGCTGTAGATCAACACTGTCGTGTCGATCTACGTGGCCTGTCGTGGTGTCATTTTGAAGCCACTCCATGTCTACCAAAAGCCGTATTTAAATGTAAAGAATGCATCATATTTGGATCATCCTTACGAGCACATGACATGGGTAGATGTAGACAGCGGCTAAATCGGTCAACTGTATCCAAAATTAGCCGTTACGCTGCGTCCGCTCGTCCACCGCCAAGAACTTCCTGTGATGCTTCACAAAGATGTCCTCTGACAAGTCAAGTCCAGGTGAGTTCCCTGCGCTGCTAGCCTGTCTCTCCTGGCCTCTGTGCTGCTGCTTTCTCCTCACCTTCCTAGCTTTGACTTGGTGTTGCCATTTCAGCTTGTTTTTACTTCCATGTCCGTACTCAGGCAGGAGGCACGTGCAGGACTAGCTCATCAATCTGCTTGGCTTTGCCTGGTTTGATACAAGCGAGCGTTGTTGCCACCTGCTGTTATTTGTAGGAACAACGCCCTCGCCCGTGGTAGGCGTGCACGCATGACTGGGTTCAAAATCCGTGCAATCTGCCTACAAAGGTAGATGCGTAACATCTTCATCAGTGGGCATGTTAGATTCATGCATGGAGTAGACTTCTGGTTGGGTCTTTTTTTTTTTTTAAAGGACATTAGAGCTCTTACGGCCTGTAGTTTTAGTGCCAAGTTGTACCAATTAGAGAGAGAATGGATGCATTTGCTTATATATTTCTTCTGTCTTTTTTGTAGAATTGGCCCCGGTGCAACATTTGATACCAAGACGGCAGTGGAAGGACACTAGTGAAGTTGATTTCAGCACCTTGTGGAGATGGTGGCTTTGTTGTACTAAGAGATGAACTGTGGCTAAAAAAAAAAAAAAAAAAAAAGTGTCATATTTGAATCCACAGTGACCAGTGCCATTCTGTGTTCCTATGTAAAGCTCATGCTTTCCATTTTTTGGACGGTATTGTTTGTTTTTCACCTTTTGATTGTCACGTGATAAAACATATTTGACAGGTTCTTAGACTGTGCAAAGTTATTTGTGCCTTTTTAAAGCTATGTTAATGCGTCTATTACAAGTCAATGAAACATTGTGAGGTGTTTTTTTTAAAGTAATACAGTCATCCCTTGTTTACAGTTAATTGTTTCCAGACCCAATTATTTTATTATTTATTATTATTATACTATCAGAGTTACAATAAATTTTTATGAATTTGTACAGGTTCTAACATTATTAGAGCCCTGTGGATGTGAGATAACACCCAAATGCTCACTTTTTCATTCCTGATATTTTTTGTTTGCATTGCTACATTGCTATGGGTTCACTGCAGGGACATAACAGACGCCTGCCGCTAGCATTACAGGCTAGAGAGCTAACAAGTTAGCCTCTTCAATCAGCCAAAAACTTAGCACTTCCACACGGAGTGAGAGGTTAACCTTTTGGCTCAGTAGCCCATAACATTACTAATGCCTGTTGACTACAGTACTCCATATAACTTGTCATTCAATATTTTTCGACCACAGTCAACCACAAAGAAGCGATCATTTAATAATAAATTATTTTATACAGCGAGGGAGCTATATTTGAACTGCCATATAGCAAGGGACGACTGTATTTATACTTGCTGCCCATGTCACTTGCTAACCTACTGGTCTGACAGTTTTATGTCCAACTACAATTCTTATGTGGGGAGGGAAAACACGTATTTCCCTTCTGTGTGTGTTCTAGATTTTTCCGGTAACAATGCAGGTAATCGGGGTCCGTATATTTTTCCTATAAAGCCCTTTTAAAAAAACATACACAAACCACCAACAAAGCTCTTTTTGACATGCTGTGACCTGCATAGTAACCAAGCTACAGTGCCATTGCTATTGTAGGGACTGATAACAGAGGAACTACTTATCAGGTGTATTGACACAGCACCTTGCGACAATATTTCACCCTCTCCTTGCCTGCTCAGCACCTCAAACCTGTAACTCATCTGCTGTATGTTCAGGCACAAAAAGATTCTGGATCCTCATTTTGAGGGACATGGGACTTTGACATCAAAGACTCTGGACTTGACCGTCTTTAGTCTGATGACTTGAAAATACTTGAGAATTTCAGTGACTGTGTCGGGGGAAAAAGGTGTCCCTATTCAAAGTACTCAAGTCGGGTGACCGTTATGGCATTTTTAGCAGGACACCAAATTTCCCCTAAAAATGAATGAATGAAAAATCTGGCACATTGAATGCATCTATTAACGCCCAATCAGGTTAAAGAACACACATCGACGGTGTGGCTGAGATTTCTGTGAACGTCATGAGCCCAAAGGATTTGAAAATTTCAAGCCTGTGACTTGGGACTTGACTCGACCTGTCTTGACTTGACTTGGACTTGCACGTCTTTCCTTGAAACGGTGACTTTCTCCCAAAGAGGTGACCAAAAGTATTTCATGTCATCTTGAATGCCTGTTATCACATGGGTACGGCATGTATGTACAATAATGTTGGAGTTTTTAAATGTTTTTGGGGGGTATTTATAGATAAAATAGATCATGGGTACAGCATGTATATACAATAATGTTGGAGTTTTTAAATGTTTTTGGGAGATATTTATAGATGGAATAGATCATGGGTACAGCATGTATATACAATGATGTTGTAGTTTTTAAATGTTTTTGGGGGGGATTTATAGATGGAATAGACGACACCCCATTACCTGCATTGTTAAAAAAAAACTGCCAGCATGAGGCGGCTATGTGCAACACACAGGGGAAAAAAGACGTGCGTTCCAAAATTCCAAAAAATGCTTTAAATACTTGTTCTCACACACTGGTTCTCCTTCTCAAGTGCAATCAGCTCAACATTTTACAAGAAGAGGAGAATTTCTCTTCTGACATTCATTGTTTTGTATTTTTTTTGTGCAGTATTACATTTAGCCAATAGATGTCACTATCTAACACCTCAATGTGAAGTGGTCTTTGGGGACACGTGCACTGTGTGTATATACTGAATTTGCTTTTTATAATATATGCATTTTTAGGATTTTCCTGCTGCCATAAATTATTGATTTAGTTTTTCTTGTGTTGTATTTAAACATACTGTGTTGATGTCCCATGCCGACACAAGACCAATACAACTGTGCTGCAAGTTACTTCAAAACCACTTTTAACCTTTGAACTGTGTGCATATTCAAAGCTTGTCATGTGACTTACTAGTATTTTGAATGAGATGCCACCCGTCAAAAGTCTTTCATAAATGATCCAATTCCTACCTTAGAAGTGTTCTGCACTTCCAAGGGCACACGGTTACGGGATCTCAGGTTCAGGAGTCCCCACCCCCAACTCCTATACAAGCCATACTGTGCTACCTGAGGTTGTTTTGGTGCTCAAAATGTGAACATCTGAATTTTGCCAAAAAGAAAATGTGGATGTAGTTGCAAAGAAGGTAAAAGCGCAGATAGCAGTAGTGTGCTCACGTTAATGTCTGTATGTAAAGCCATATATAATGAAAACCACAAAAGACTGTGTTAGAAAGCTAAACTGTGTTTGTCATTCATAATTTGGACAAATAAATGAAATTGCACCAGTAGATATGCCCACTCTGTGTCTCTGTCAGCCTGCAATTTGTATAGTAAGTAGTGGGTTGACACCTAAGTCATAGACCGTAAATGCCGTCACCTTTTTGAAAATCACAGAGGGGTGTCCAACTGCGGGCTTGTTGGCAAAAAAAAAAAAAAAATCACCAGTAATTTTACAAGAATCAAGTGAAGTTGTAATATTATGGGGGGGAAAAAACAAATCAACAAAAAAAGTTACATTTTTGGAAAATTCAGTGTGAAATCAGTATGCTAATGAGGTCTTACATATGAGACATACTGTATGAGATAATTGGGGGGACAGCAGAAATAAACGCAGCTGGAATTTTTCGAAGATAAAGTATTGAGAAAAAAAAAATCCCAAGAATATTCATGTAATATAAGTAAAAATAACATTTTAGTAGCATAAAGTAAATCAAACAACCAGATTAGAGCAGACATCTGGAGGCTCGGCTGCAGGAGATCGTCCAGCTTCTCGCAGCAGGCCCCCAAAATCTTGTCTCTTTTAATGCACAGCATAAGACACTTAGCCAAGAGTGGTGGTGTTTCCCCTCTGTGGCAACAGGTCCGCAAAGCTCTTGGCCTCTCCTAAATCTCTAAGTCAATCCAAACTCATTAATATTACCATCAACACTAATAACTATTATATTTATTCATCAAAATTCTCTCCTGTCCATTAAAAAAGAGTGAAGTTGATAATAATAATAATAATAATAATTCATCTACACTATATGACAAAGATGAGATGCATTTTGTTCTTGAAATGTATGTAACTTCTTAGCATATCTACATGGGTTACTTAGCAAAAATATCAGTGATCCTTGCATTCTTTATATTTGTTTCACTATGTGGCCCCCGTGCACAAAAAATGTTGGTACACTCCTGGTTTAAGAACTGGAATTAGTCCCTTGACGAGTTAAACGCCTGTTTTGGAAAGCGTTTCAGTAGGTCCAGCGTTAAGTTCTGTCTCTACACAACTCTGTTAATTGTCTCTGGTAGGTCTCAGGGCGAAGAGTTCAAACTGCCCGAATGTGACAGCCGCCGTCCGTGGTGCAGCGTGACCCCGAGCCCGCCCGCGGATGCCAATGGCGATGCCGACACGGAACCTGCAGCTACTGTCCAGTCCCTCATTCAGTCATTTGATACTGTTGGACAGAGTGAGCACTGCACCACACATGCACACACCATCAGCTAAACGTGACGACATTCTAGTCTAGTCCAGTGTGGCCCCAGTCAGGAACCATTTTTGTGTTGGATGGCGTTATCTGAGCAACATACAGTAGTGTTTAAAATAATAGCAGTCCAATAGGACTAACCAGATTATTATTACTATATTTGTATTCGTTTTGTCTAACTGCTTGACATGAAACAGCATGGAGTCAACCACCTTGTGGCCCCTTTCACCTGTTATTCCTTGCAAGATTCTTTAACAACATTCCACAATTCATTAACATTTCTTGGTTTTGCTTCACAAACAGCATTTTTGATAGCACCCCACAAGTTCTCCATTGGATGAAGGTCCGGGGATTGTGCTGGACACTCTAACATTCATTTTGTTAGTTTGGAACCAAGATTTTGCTGGTTTACAGGGGTGTTTGGGGTCGTTGTCATTGTCTTCCATTTCAAGGGCATGTCAGGCAACGTGACCTTCTCAAGTATTGTGACGTATGCTAACTGATCCATGATCCCTGCTATGGGATAAATAGTAGGAGAAACATGCCCATATCATGATGCTTCACTGTGTACTGTGGCTTGAATTCAGAGTTTGGGGGTCATCTCACAAACTGTCTGCTGCCCTTGGACACACAAAAAAACAACTTTACTCTCATCAGTCCACAAAATGTTCCTCCGTTTCTCTTTAGGCCAGTTGATGTGTTCTTTGGCAAACTGTAACCTCTTCTGCACATGCCTTTTTTTTACAGAGGGACTTTGTGGGGGATTCTTGTAAATAGTTTAGCTTCACACAGACGTCTTCTAACTGTACACCTGATTCACTCCTGTTTTTTCACAAAATTGATCACGGATTGAATGCCATACTGCTATTTTTTTAACGCAGCCCTTTCAACTAATTGCCCAATTGCACAGCCTTAAGCGCGTGCATATCCTGAATCCTGGGTCTTGTTTGTTTTCTGAGAATCAACTGGTAACTTGTTTGCCATTTAGGAATAAAAATAGTATTTAGTCCCATTGGGCTGCTATTATTTTGAACACTACTGTACATTCAAACCCTGCAAAACTTCTCAGGATAGCAACATCTTGACATGTAAGGCCATATACTGCATTTCTACTCCAGCACTCCAAATGTTGCTGCAACGAAAATGTGTTTCCTGGAACCTCTCCAAAAAAAGGAAAAACTTGCTCTTCATGGAAATCCTCTGTGTAATTTTTCATGTAAAGTAAAAGGAAGAAACCACAAGCCAGCCATGACCAAAACAGTATACCTTGTCTTGAGCTTTTGCAGAGTAAATGTGATAAATATTATGGGGAACGTGCACATTATATGTACAGTGACATGAAAAAGTGTTGTCAGATTGAAATGTGTCAGATCATCAAGCAAATGTAGATATTTTTCAATGGCGACACCTTCATTCATTCATTTTCTATGTTGCTTACTTAACACAAAGTACAGTTTTTAAATGACACAATCCAAAGCGGGGGCCGCATGGTGGATGGGTGGGTCGCACGTTGGCCTCACAGTCAAAAGTTCGAATTTCGAAGTTCGAATCTCCAATGGGCATCTCTGTGTGGAGTTTGCATGTTCTCCCCGTGCGTGTGTGGGTTTTCTCCGGGTACTCCGCTTTCCTCCCACATTACAAAATCATGCATGTTAGCTTCATTGCCGACTCTAAATTGTCCATTAGAGTATGAATGTGAGTGTGAATGCTTGTCAATATGTGCCCTGCGACTGGCTGGCGACCAGTCCAGGGTGTACCCCGCCTCCCGCCCAAAGTCAGCTGGGATAGGCTCCAGCATCCCCGCGACCCTAATGAGGATAAGCGGCATGAAAATGGATGAATGCATGAATGAACAATCCAAAGTTACATGGTTCTGTGTGAGAAAGTGATTTAAGCCTAAACAACAACAAGCGTTTGCCATAACTTGAGTCTCTTACAGCGACGGGAATCTTCGCCCACTCGTATTTGCAGAATTGTTGTCATTCAGCCACATTGGAGGCTTTTCCAGCTTGAAGCACCTTTTTAAGGTCATGCCACAGCATCTCAATAGGATACAGGTCAGACTCCAAAGTCTTCATTTGGTTTTTCTTCAGCCATTCAGAGGTGGACTTGCAGGTGAGTTTTGTATCATTGTCCCGCTGCAGAACCCAAGTTGGTTTCAGCTCGAGGTCACCAAGAGATGGCCCTGACATTGTCCTTCAGGATTTTTCGGTAGACCGCAGAATTCATGCTCCCATTTATCACAGCAAGCCCAGCATGTCCTGAAGCAGCAGAACAGCCCCAGACATCACACTACCACCACCATATTTGACTTTGATGTTTTTTCTGAAACGTGGCGCTACACCACTTTCCCAAAGATCTTGGGGATCATCAAGTTGTTTTCTGGCAAAATTGAGATGAGACTTAATGTTCTTTTTGTTCAGTAGTGCTTTTTGTCTTGGAACTCCAACGCCATGCATTCCGTTTTTGCCCAGTGTCTTGCTTACGGTGGAGTCATGAACACTGTCCTCAACTGAGGCAAATGAGGCATGCAGTTGTTTGGATGTTGTTGTGGGGTCTTTTGTGACCTCTTGGATGAGTTGTTGCTGCGCTTCTGCGGTCATTTTCCTGGGAAGGTTCACCACTCTTTATGCTTTGGCCATTTGTGGGTAATGGCTCTCACTGTGGTTAACTGGAGTCCCAAAGCTTTAGAAATGGCTTTTTAACCTTTTCCAAACTGGTAGATCTCAGTTGATCTCAATTGTTCCTATAGGGGGGGCAATCACATGTAGGTTTGGATTTTTTTTTCTCCATTAATAATAAAAAGTTTCATTTAAAAACTGCATTGGTGCCTGAACCCACACAAACTTGGCAAATTAAATCTGAACATGTTTAGATACTGCAATTATTTTGATGTTTTTTCCAGATGGACCAGGCCACGCACTTCCAATCCATAGTTCACCTAGAAGTCCGCTGAGTGGGATACCCACCTTGCGCACAACACCCGCCGCTGCCGTCTCGCCTATCCAGGTTAGCACCGAGCAGCTGTTCTCTTAGTGTTTGACTTATTGTTGATGTACTGTATGTTTGATTGCTTGTATTTGTTGCGTCCTTAATCATTGTTCGATGACTTGTTGTGTTTGGATTTCTTACAGAGGCAGACTTACATAAAGCCCCCGTCAAAGTTGCTGGAGAAACGGATCGCCCACGGAGACTTTCATCCTCAGCGTATGTAACANCTTACAGAGGCAGACTTACATAAAGCCCCCGTCAAAGTTGCTGGAGAAACGGATCGCCCACGGAGACTTTCATCCTCAGCGTATGTAACACACAAGGTCCTTATTTACAGCACACCAGCATTCATGTTCCACTTCAAGGCAAATTGGCTTTTAGGAATGATTTTGGTATCCTGGCAACACAAGTCCGCGCCTGTGGCACCACCAAAAGGTCAGAGGTAGATTAGCAAGGCCCGCTTTAAGGGATTTCGATCTTTCTGTGGGTAGCGTTGTGGTTTTGCAAATGCATGGAATGTTGTGTAAAGGTATCACACATTGCAGCGGCGTTCAGCAACCTCAGCATCACAATTCCCCCCCTTGTCTGGTAAACAAATCTGTCAGTCTTCATGAAACATGTTTTGACGTACGGTGCCCTCCAGAAGTATTTGAAGACTGAAAACTGGGTCTGCCAAATGATTACACATTAGAATCGGATGAATCCTAGTTTTTATATTAGGGATATCAAATACTAACATTTTAATTAGATTAATCCTAGTTTACAATATATTTCAGCATGATTAATCGCTATTTGCAACTATGCCTTAAGTATGACCATTTTTTACTGTATTTTATTTAAAGAAAAATAGGACAGAATTATATATATATATATTTATTTATTTATATTTATACTAGGGATATCAAATATTAACATTTTAATCAGATTCATCCTAGTTTGCAATATAATTCATCATGATTAATCACCATTTGGTACTTTTTTTACTCTATTTTATTGAAAGAAAGATAAATGACAGGACAGGATTATATAAATATTTATATTAGGGCTATCAAATAATTAAAATTTTAATCAGGTTAATCTGTTCAGATTAATTAATCTCGATTAATCACCATTGGCAACTATATCAGAAGGATTCCCGTTTTACTGTATTTTATTGAAAGAAAAATAAGACAGTACAGGATTTTATATATATATTATATGTGTATGTGTGTATATATGTGTATATGTGTATATATGTATATGTATATATGTGTATATATGTATATGTATATATGTATATATGTGTGTATATGTGTATATGTGTGTATATGTGTATATATGTATATGTGTATGTATATATGTATATGTATGTATATATGTATATGTATGTATATATGTATATGTATGTATATATGTATGTATATATGTATGTATATATGTATGTATATATGTATGTATATATGTATGTAT